>PVHX01005999.1:62396-105700 GCA_004024805.1 Geosciurus inauris
ATATTTTTTTTTTTTTTTTTTTTTTTTTTATTTTTTTTTTTTTTTTTTTTTTTTTTTTTTTTTTTTTGGTACCAGGGATTGAACTCAGGGGTACTCAACCACTCTTGTCTTTTAATTTACTAAACTCCTTTAATTTCATACCTTCAAGTAAGACAGACCAAGCATGCTACTGATTTTTCCCGCTTTTAGAGTAAAAACATATAAACTAAAAGTATTGCATAACAGGTATTATTAAAAGACTTTCTTTAACACATTCAGAAGTTTCATTCATGTAAAACAATCTACTTAGTTTAGGAAATTTTAAAGAAAAATTCAAAGAAGAAAATTTTTTACAATGAAAAAGCACTTTTTTTGCATATAAGTATTTTATGCAAACATAAAAAAAAGTTATAATAGCCACAAGTTGTTGAATACTTACCATGTTCCAGACATCCTGTTAAGTGCTTTACATGAATTCTTTTTTATTGGTACTGGGGATTGAACTCAGGGACACTCAACAACTGAGCCACATCCACAGTCCTATTTTGTGTTTTATGTAGAGACCGGGTCTCACTGAATTGCTTAGTGCCTCACCATTGCTGAGGCTGGCTTTGAACTCGCGATTCTCCTGTCTCAGCCTCCCAAAGTGCTGGGATTACAGGCATGTGGCACCGCGCCTGGCTCTTATTAAATCTTTACAACAGTCTTATGAGCTAAATTTTACTATTACCTTCCTTTTACTTTTTGTTTGTTTTTTGAGGTGCTGGGAATTGAATCTAGGACCTTAAATATGCCAGGTAAGGACTCTATGGCTGAGCTATACCCACAACCCTAGACTATTTTTACAGATGAGGGGAAAATGAAACACAAAAACACCCCAAGGTCACTCATCTGGAAAGTAGTAGAGCCATGATTCCAACTCAGGGAGACCAACTCCAAAAAGTTTAACTACTCTGCCCCCAATCGAGCCTATGCCAGCAGTGTTCAGGTACCTCAGAGACTTGACAGCAGTTCTATTTCCTCTCCCCAATTCTGTTAACTTCTGGGTTTGTGTTTCCCAGAATACATCATTCTCTTTCAGGCTAGTCTGCCTTAAACTCATGCTGTTGCCTCAAGCTAGAATGCATTGCTCTTTTTCATCCAGCTAGCAAAACCCTACTCACTTTTCAAACAGTGGCTTAAAAACAACTTTCTCTGTGAAGCCCTCTTCATTCCTCCCACACCTTCTGCCCCCATTCCTTGCGGAAGAAACACATCACTCCTAGCTCCCTGGAAACAGTGAATCACAGATACTTCTATTGTTCAATTTATTTGAATTACAATTATATTTTTATAGGGTTACCTACTGGACACTACATTGCACTGTAAGCTTCAGACACAGATATTAGTTAGACTAGAATCCATAATGGTCTCAGTTTAAGTTCAAATGCAATTTAAACGAATACTTTTTCCTAATCAAAACAGCATCATTTGCTAGGTGTGGTGGCACATACCTATAATCCCAGCAACTGGAACACGCCAAATCCTAGCCACTAGACCAACAGGGAAGGACAATCCCAGCAATTTGAGAGGTTAAGACAGGAGGATCACAAGTTTAAAGCCAGCCTCAGCAACTTAGCAAGACCTTAAGCAACTCAGTAAGACCCTGTCTCAAAACAAAGAGGACTGAGGATGTAGCTCAGTAGTTAAGTACCCCTGGGTTCAATCCCCGCTACCCCTCCCCCCACAAAAAAAAACCCAGCATCATTAATTCTAATAATATTTTACCATCCTCTATATGGCTGCATACCTCAAAAATCATTGATGGGTAAAATTATTATCTTACACTTCCTAAGTTCAGAATGGGAATTTTAAACTGCATCTTACCTATCATTTTTCAACGTCCATATTAAGACTCTAGCATTACAACTTCTGAATAATACCAAACTTGTAGCAAGTTACATATATTTTTGAATTGGAAGCACTCCATCTACTAAATTTCTTAAAACAGAGGTCCAAAAATAAGACATTCAAACTAAAAGAGACAAATCAAACTATATTGCAAAAGATGCTGAATTAATCCACATCCGAATACTCGCTCGCTCTCTTCCATTCCTACACCCTAACCTGCTTTCACTAAACTATTACTCCATCTAATGTTCCTTTTTTTATAGGGCTTTTTGAGATATAACTCACCTACCATACAATTTCCTATTTAAAGTATATAACTCAAGCCAGGCACGGTGGCACACACCAGTAATTCCAGCTATTTGGGAGGCTAAGGCAGGAGGATCACAAGTTCAAGGCAAGCCTAGACAATTTCGGAGACCCTGCCTCAAAATAAAATTCTAACAAAGAGCCGAGAATGTAGTTCAATGGTAGGGCACTTGCCTAGCATGTGCCCTCAAATACTAGTATTGCAAAAAAAAAAAAAAAAAAGGTAAATAAATATATTAATGTGTGTGTACATAAAATATACAATTCAGAGTTAAACAACTATCACCATAGTTGATTTTTCATTTTCATCATCCCCAAAAGAAACCTGTACCCATTTAGCAGTCCAGTATCAATATCAGTGAGGGTTCTAGAAAAGCAGAAGCAATAGTATTTGTATGTATACACATACATACACACACACACACACACAGATTAATTTTTTTAAAAAACCTTTGTTTATTTAGTTTTATGTGGTGCTGGGGCTTGAACCCAGTGCCTCACATGTGCTAGGCAAATGCTTTACCACTGGGCTACAACCCCAGCACCCAGAGATTAATTTTTAAAGAAATTGGCTCATGTGATTGTGAGGCCTGGCAAGTCTGAAATCAGCATCATCAGGCTGGAGAGTCAAGAAGAGCTGCTACTGCAGTCTTAACCAGTGGTTCTCTGAGGACAGAATTCCTTCTTGGGGGCAGGGGTGAGAGGTCTCAGTCTTTTCTCCTAAGGTATTTAACTGCTTAGAAGAGGACTGCTCACATTACAGAGGAAATTACTCCAAGTCTATTGGAATAAATGTTAATCACATCTAAGAAATATCTTCATAGAAACAGCTAGACTGGTGTTTGACCAAAAACACAGCCTAGCCAGGTTGACACAAAACTAACAATGACACTTCCCATTACTCTCTGTCCCTACCAATCTGTCTCGAAATAAAAAATAAAAAGGACTGGGAACGTAGCTCTGTGATAAAGTGCCCCTGGATTCAATCTCCAGTAGGGGGTGGTGATGAGAGTTCAGAATAAGTGTCTAGTACTTGGTTTTTAATGTTTTATTTTGGGGAGAAGAAATCTAGATTCTAGTTTTAATTACTACTAAATGACCTTGTACAAATAACCTCTAAACATCAAACTATTTTTAGATAAAAGGAGCCAGACTATCGTGTTTTACTTACTTTCTGAGAGTGTTAAACAGATCAAATAAGAAAACATCTTGAGGGCGGGGGCTGTGGCTCAGTGGTAGAGTGCTCGCCCCGCATGCGTGAGGCACTGGGTTCGACCCTCAGCACCACATAAAATAAATAAAAATAAAGATATTGTGTCCATCTACAACTAAAAAATATATTTAAAAAAAAAAAAGAAAACATCTTGAATATTTTAAAACCTCCCCAAGAAAGTATTATTCTGCATGAGTATGTGTGTATATACATACATAGATATATGTATATATACACACACACACACACTCAAAACAAATATAAACCACACGATTACCTACAATCCCAAAACACTTAGCAAAGTGTCTTATTATTCTCAATAAGCAATGATTTATACAAAGACTATATACTGGTAATTGAGTCCATGATCTCAAATTGAGAACTAACTTGAATGACTTTCTGCTCTTTGGCCCTCCAGGGGCTTGTAGAAATACAGCTGCTCCATTGTTCAAATTTCATTGACACAAAATTTATGTAGTACCCACTCCTTTGTTCTCAAGTGCTTGCCTGAGAGAAATAGTACATTTACTGTTTACTATGGCTATTTTGTTGTCTATGTCCTATAGTGAAATTATATACAAAGTTCTATAGGAATATAGAGAAAGAAGCAATTAACTCTTCAGTTAGTGAGAGACAGGAAAAGTTTCACATCGGAACAAAGCCTCAAGGGATGAAGGAGAGAGGTCATTCTGGAAGGGGAAACAGCAAAAGGCACTTGTAGAAACAGTAAGCACTAGCAAAGAGCTGGTATAGAGTTTGGGATAAAGGAAAAACTGCAATAAAAGATAAAGCTGGGAGCAAAAAAAAGGAAATGAGAAACATATTTTACTGTTAAAAATTAATGGGGGGGGGGCTGGGATTGTAGCTCAGCGGTAGAGCGCTTGCCTCACATGCGTGAGGCCCTGGGTTCAATCCTCAGCACCACATACAAAGCAATAAAATAAAGACATTGTGTCCATCTACAACTAAAAAAAAAAAAAAATTAATGGGGGGCTGGGATTGTGGCTCAGAGGTAGAGCACTTGCCTAGCATGTGCGAGCCACTGGATTCAATCCTCAGCACCACATATAAAGAAAGAAAGAAAGAAAAGGAAAGAAATCAACACAATAATAAATCAAACCTAGAGTGTCTCAAATTATGTAGATGAAAAAATGTAGATTTTTAAAAAAATTAATGGGGGAACAACCAAGATTTCTGAGCAGAGGTGTAAACTGTCTACCTGAAGTACCAGTAAGAGAGGTGTGGTACCTAGGAGAGGAAAGAGCACTAACATTTCAGCAGCTAATAAATGCTTGATTTCAAATAACCATTTCTTGATTCAAATAACCATCAAATAACCAACATACATTAAGAACCAATCTCACAATCTTTTCACTTAAAGCCTAAATGACAGACACTCTCCTCTCTATTTACCAAAGAGAATGGATACTAAGCTCTAACATAAATACCACTTAAGGAAACCAAATAAGAGTTTAAGAAGCTAGAGTGAATTTAATCTAAGGAGTAAAGTAAATAAAGTAAGTAAAGTAAGTGGAGAAAAAAATGGTTTAAATGTATACATCCATAAAATTATACATATGTATATTTTCCCCTACCCTGTGACAGGAATGGAACTCAGGGCCTTGTCCACACTGGGCAAGTACTCTGCCATTGAGCTATATCCCCAGCCCATTTTATTGTGTAACTTGCCCGTGTTGGCCTTGAACTTGTGATCTTCCTGTCTCAGTCTCCAAAGTAGTTGGGATTACAGGCATGTACCACCCACCACTCATAATTTTTTCGGTAGAACTGGGGATTAAACCCAAGGCCTGTGCATGCTAGGCAAGCATTCTACCACTGAGCTACATCCTCAGCCCACCACCTACACTTTTAGCAACTTGAAATAACAGAGAAAATAGTTCAATTTTCCACTATTGTAAAAAGTAACACTGAACCCCACACAGTGGTGCACGCCTGTAATCCCAGCAACTCCAGACAATGACACAGGAGGACTGCAAATTCGAGGCCAATCTCAAAAATTTAGGCCAAGTGTGGTTGCACACAACTATAATCCCAGCGGCAAGGGAGGCTGAAGCAGGAGGATTGAGTTCAAAGTCAACCTCAGCAACTTAGTGAGGTCCTATGCAATTTAGCGAGACCCTGCCTCAAAATAAAACATAAAATGGGCTGGGGATGTGACTCAGTGGTAAAGTACCTCCGGGTTAAATCTCTAGTACCCCCCCCCCCCAAAAAAAAAAAAAAGGACTTAGCCAGGTCCTAAGCAACTTAGTGAGACCACAAAACGTAACACAGAAGGAAATAAATATGTGATTTATATATACAACCTGGTTTTCTATCCATATTGACATTAACCTTAAATATAGTGTGTATCAAAACAATTTTCTCACAAAAACCAGCACCTCTTAATGACCTTTTTACTTCTGTGAACAAAAAAAAATTAGTTACCTGTTAAACACACAAAATTAGTGAATGTATGATCTACCATTCTCAAAAGATGTGGCCAGGATCTTTGCAGTCATGTTTAAACACACAAAGAAAAAGGAGGGGGCTGAGGTTATGGCTCAGTGGTAGAGTGCTCTGCTTGACTAGCACGTGTGAGGCACTGGGTTCGATCCTCAGTACCACATAAAAAAATAAAAAATAAAGATATTGTTTCCACCTACAACTAAAAAAAGATTAAAAAAAGAAAAAGGAAAGAAACAATTTTGGTTTCTTCCTTCACAATGCCTTCTTTGCAATGTCATTGGAACATGCCCTATCATTCCTCCTTCTTGCTTTTGCTTAAGCAATTCCTTCTTTCCTTGACTGACTCTATCTAAACAGAGTGCCCTTTATTAAAAATTCTAAGGTTTAAGGCCTGGGGTTTAAAGCTCAGTGGCCACTTTGCCTAACAAGAGCAAAACCTTGGGTTCAATGTGCAGTAACACACACACACACACACACACACACACACGGAGATCAACAAAAATCTTTAGATCTTAACAGTTTCTCTTTTTGCTGAAGTTCTAATGGACAATTTAACACTCTTGTCTGATTTCATTTCTGGCAATTAATCTTTTTATTCCAACTGCCCTTATAAAATCACATCCTAGCTAAAATATTACAAAGCCTTGGAATGGTTTTAGTTATGACTTGGGCTCTAGAGTCAAGAGTAAAAATATCTGGGCTCAAATATCAGCTCTACCATTTACTAGCTATGTGAACCTGGGCAAGTTAACCTAACATAATCTCTGTGCCTCAATGTCCTCATTCATGTGGGAAAAGCAAGCACCTACCTCAAAGAGTTGAGAATTAAATAAATAAGTTAACAGGTAAAGCATTTAGTTCAATCTTTTTGTCTTGATTTGTTTGTTCCTGGGAATTGAACTCAGGGGTGCTCTACCATTGAGCTACTTCCCCATCCCTTTTTAAGGTTTTCTTTTGAGATAGGTCTTGCAAGTTTGCTGAGGCTGGTGTCCAACTTGTGATCCTCCTGCTTCAGGTTCCCAAGTTGCTGGGATTACAGGCCTGTGTTACTGCTCCTGGAACGTGTAAAGCATTTAGGACAGGGCCTGGTATACAATTAGTGCATAAGTGCTGCTTAAAATCTTACTCGTTATTCCTTGTTCCAGGACAATCTATACATACTGCCCTTGCATCATTCTTTTTTTTTTTTGGTATGGAGGATTAAACTTAGGGGCACTCGACCACTGAGCCACATCCCCAGCCCTATTTTTGTGTTTTATGTAGAGACAGGGTCTCACTGAGTTGCTTAGCGCCTTGCCATTGCTAAGGTTGGCTTTGAACTGGTGATTCTCCTGTCTCAGCCTCCCAAAGTGCTGAGATTATAGGCGTGTGCCACCGTGCCTGGCTAGCATCATTCTTTCTTAAATGGTGGTTCTGGTGTCAGTGCTCTGCTCAGAACTCTCCTTGGTCTTTACTAAAACAAAGGGTCCACATTCTTAGCTTGGTAATGAAGGTACTGCACAACCTGGCACCACACTACTCAGTTTTATTTACTCAATATCTACTTTATACAAAACAGTAGGAAACAGACACATAAGGTAAAGTCCCTCACCTCCAGGTCTGATAATTAATTACAAAGATACAAACATAAAAACAACATCACACAGAATGGATGATATTCACCTATAGCTCTCCAAAAGAACACTCCAATACAATAAAATCAGTTTCCTCAGCAATGGAAAAGACGCTAAGCTGATTGAAAGTTTTCTCCTTTTCTTTTATTCCACTCACTTCCCCTGAAAACAAAAACAACTAAAAAACTTTACTTTTATTTATCTACCCCACCACTTTCTTATGATTTAAACACATATGATCACCTCAATCAACTGTTTTCAAGGTGAATAATCACCCTCTCTATATAATAAGCTCCTAGAAAGAAGGAATAACCACTTGTTTGGAATTGCCATTTCCTGCCCCCTCACCACCATATTCTTCGCTAAAACAGAGCATGACATGGGCTGGAGTTGTGGCTCAGAGTTAGAGTGCTCATCTAGCACATGTGAGGCACTGTTAAAATAAAGATAGTATGTCCATTTACAACTAAAAAAAAAAAAAGAGCATGACAGAACAGGTGCTCAAACATGCAAAGTGAGAATGGCAAAGGACAGCCAGTACTACTAAGTAAATTACAATGAGACTGTGGTAGACTAATGTGTCGACCACCAGCCTGTCACCAGTGCCCAAAGCCTCAAATCAAAAGGGGCTATCCAGGGGCTGGGATTGTGGCGCAGTGGTAGCGTGCTCGCCTAGCACGCGTGAGGCACTGGGTTCGATCCTCAGCACCACATAAAAACAAAGATATTCTGTCCACCTAAAACTAAAAAATAAATAAATAAATATTTAAAAAAAAGGGGGGCTATCCAAATCACAAGTCTATTCACCAATTCCTTCTGTGTAACTACTGTATATGAGTAGATTTGCTTGCTCATGAGCACTATTTTTTTTTTGGTACTGGGGATTGAACTCAGGAATACTTGACCACTGAGCCACATCTCCAGCCCTATTTTGTGTTTTATGTAGAGACAGGGTCTTATTGAGTTGCTTAGCACCTTGCATTGCTGAGGCTGGCTTTGATTCTCGTCTCAGCCTTCCAAAGCACTGGGATTACAGGTGTGTGCCACTGCACCGGGCTTCACTTTTGAGTCAACTGAAGGACTAATAATCATTTTGTTACCTAATTTGAAGAGTCTGAACTCCAAAATGGAGTGAAGGATGATACACAGAGCCAGGACAACTGTTAAATCCCTGAGAAGATGATTTGGGAAAGATTATTAAAAACTACACTTTGTGGCAAACCTGTCATCCTCCATCATGCAGGTTTAAATACAATGAAACATTCCATGAATTTAGCATTAAAAAGTGTCACCTAGATTTCCACCTGCCCACATTTTGTCAGTTTTCTATAATGAATGTTATTTGAATAATCAAAAAAATTTCATGTGTTTATTATTTCTTCCAGCTTTTTATGGACCTCCCAAGTTACCCACAAATTGAAAGTTAACCAAGGCACATTACTTCAGTTTCCCACCCCACCAGGCAAACGTCTATTTGGACAAAGTTATCAACTTCATTAGTTTCTATTTTTAAAATTACTTCTACATGTGTCTTATTAAATAAAAATGATTTTTCATTACCTTCCATAGCACAATAGCAAATTGCAAAGCACTATCCTGTCAAAATAATTCCCGGTTCCCCCACAAACACCCTCCTTGCTAAGTACTGAGCCCTTAATAAGGGCCAGGCATGGGGTACTAAGTGATTTACATAATCATCTCAATCCTCAAAACAATAAGAGGGGGGCTGGGGATACAATTTGGTGGTAAACTTCTGCTTAGTAAGCCCAAGGCCCTGGGTTGCAATCACCAGCACAAAAAAAAAGAAAGAAAGAAAGAAAGAAAGAAAGAAAAGAAAACTGAGGCTTAGAAATATTTAAACAACAAACTTCTTTGAAATGATACTTATAGGAGAGGATTCTTGTGTTATATACAGGAATTTGCTGAGGATATGTATCAGGACTGAGGATTTTTGTTATTAGTCAATTAGAACATAAATCTCCAAACTACAAATTTCACATAGAAAACAGTAAATGATATTTGGTCAGACTGGTGTGGTTTTCTTCAGTAACTCCCAGTGTTTGGCATATAATAGATGCTCAATAAAAATCTATCTATCCAAACCAAAACTTTAATTCCTAAAACGACTTGAAAACATGGCAAGATCTGACATGTTATTATTTTAACTAGACTATGTGGTATAACAGTCGGTTAATAATTCTATCTACATATTAATTGCCTCAAATTCTGAATGTTATTTTAGCTAATAAGGCAAAAGAAAAAAAATAAGTGAAAATGATAGAAATAAAACAAGTCTATCCCTCAAAGATAAGGTTTTTGTTTGTTTTGGTTTGTGTGTGTGGTACTGGGGATCAAGCCCAGGGCCTTGTATAAGCTAGGCAAATACTCTACTTCTGAGCTATATTCCCAGCCAAAAGATAAAAGTTTTTCTAAATAACAAATTCCATTTAAAATTTTAACATGTTGTCTAAATTCATAACTACTCAATACTGATATATTCTCAGTCATCCCAAAATAATTGAGTTTTTGTCTACTTGTTTGTTTTTGTGGTGCTGGAGAACTGAACCCACAGTCTCAAGCATGCTAGGCTAGTGCTCTACCACTGAACAATCTATCCCCCAGCTCCTATTGATCTATTCATAGTCATCTCAAACTAGCCTACTATGAGGGTGTTGGTATAGCTATGAAAAGCGCTGTGCATACACTATTTATAAAAAGAAAAATTTTCGTCTCCTTTGATTGTTGAATCAAAGAAAGTACATTTAATAGTATACACTGTGAGTAGACCTATTATCTGATTAGGTTGGACCAAACTGTTGTCTAGGGACATAAAAAGACAAAAATGTAAAAGCTGGTTAAATTAAGGCACTAGTTAACTTGATACTTAGTTCAATAGCTGGAAAGATGAGCTCCAAGAACATTCATTTTAAAGGACAGAAAATCTACGAAATCTTTGAAGTACCCAAAATTTAGCTTCCAGGGAAAAAAAGGAGTCTGTTCCACAGGTAAATGAGCAGCTGGTGTTAATACAGAAAAATTAACACAATTTTTCAGTTTTCATCTTACAGAGTAGGTTATAGGTATTATGCAAGCACACAGCACTTGGGCAATCTCTTCCTCCTCTATTTAAAAGACAATTTGTACAATAATTCTTTAAGTCAGCAGATACAGAAGTATTTTCTTGCTTCCTTTTGAGGCTCATGTTTCTTTCATTTCAAAAAACTACTCTTGAAGACATATTCTTTTAAGAAAGACTTAATCACTTAACTCAAAGGGGGCAAAAAGTCAGGAGATGAAACCTGAGATATTCCTATTAGCCTTACATAATTTATTTTAAGTTGGAATTGATTCAGTAGTTCAAATAAAACCTTAGGTTTAGGCACAAAGATGAATTCTTTAGTATACACCCCCTCTCCATACCAGATAAAAGTCTTTAAAAAGCAAAAGGATCTTACTCTTTTGATTTTTTAAATTAAAGCACACACATGCATTAGAGTGTCAACATAAAAATGTTACACTTAAAATGAAAAGCACTAAACTCATCCTATTATGTTAAAGTAATACTATAATTGACAGCATTGGATATAATTTCAGAAAATAATTTCATTTCCTAACAGTAATGTTTCAATATCACCCTGTAAGTAAGCATTATGTATTTAATAAATGCTGCAGGGAACATCAAAAAGTGATTTTCAAAAGTAATAGGTGTATGTTTTTACCCAACTTGTAAACAAAACTCTGAAAACAAAAAGTTACAGTTGTTCACACTTAAGTTGCTTTGATTACTGCAAATTATTCCTTCAAAAGTAAACATTTAACAGATTTTTGAAAAACATTAAGTTTATACAAGTGATTATCCTTATTAGAAAGGCCCTTATCTGAACTCAACTAAAAGCTGTGTTAACTACATTTCACCACAGGGACACTTGAGCCCCAGTGTAATACGGGCCAAATTTCCAGAATTGTTTTGGGAACTCCTGCTTGCTTAAACAACAACTGAAGTGCAGATTCACCTTTCTAAAAAGACTGAGAGCAAGATGCCAAATTTCACTATCTAGTTTTCCTAAATGAATTAGGGTTTGAGATTTCACTGGGAATCACCATGTTATCAAGATGCCATTGCCTTCCTGAGGCATTTAATTACAATACCTTCTCTGTTTTCATTCAACCACCTCAATTAAATTTCCACTAGAATCAGGCACACAAAAAGTTGGTTCTATGGCCTCGCTGACAGTGTCCTCTGGATGCAAACCCTGGGATCCTGCTTACATTATGGCTCTCAGAGCAAAGGGAAAGGAAAAGATTGTTAGACAATGTGGTGAAAATTACCTTGCCCGTCTTGTGATCAAACCAGACGAGAGCATGGTTCCTTGACAGCACTTTGCAATCAAAGGTGGCATTATTCTGTGCTGGTCGACAGCGTGCCACGGAGCGGCCGATTTTGATGGGCTCATCCAGGTAGACATGTCGCTCCTGAAATGGGTGCGAGTTCGGGCGGCAAGTGAAGATGGCCAAGGCAGACGGCATCGAGGACAGACTGGGGGTGTCTCTCCTATCAGGGACAACGAGGAGTTCCTCCTGATTCAGAATGCTCTTCACAAGCCTATACCCCTATCCCCCCCAAAATTTTAAATTAAAACAAACTGCACATTGTCTAAGCATAACCAGTGAACATCAACAACTCTTCACTTGGGTGGGAAGATAAGCAAGCACAAGTCCCATCACCTCCTTGAAAACACAGCGGCGCCCAGATCACAAAAAGTCCCCAACAGGCATCTTTCAGTCCATCTTCTCTGGAAAGAAAAGGCTCAAACATCGGGCAGCTTCGGCCAAGAAAACTCCTGGAAGACAGTTTGGGGACTGGAGGTATCCAAGCAGATGAGTCACACACCAATTCTTGTGTTTTGTTTGAGATCGCGGCCGCTTCTCCCCCTTGGTGGCGGAAACGTTGCAGCACTGCAGCATGAAGGAAGGGTCGGTTCGGTGCGGCCAGGAAGGTCCTTCGAGGCCAAAGAAAGGTGTAGCCAAGCACCTCTGGGCAGCCACCGCTGGTGCTCAAGGGCCTCAGGGGTGGAGAGGAGAAAGCGACGGCGAGGGGGTCTAGAGGGCCAGCGGGGCAGTCTGCATTGCCACTGCTGCGCGGAGGCCGCCCGGGAGTGGGCAGGGGTCCCCGGCCAGGCACGAGACGAGGCGGCGGTCCTCAGCGCGAGAGGTGGAGGCCCGCAGGGGCTCGGGCAGCAGCCCAGTCGGGACTCCCGGGCACCTGGCGGACGTCCCCGCAACCAGGGCGGGGACCCGGCTCCGCAGGCCGGTGCAGACCGAACCAGGCGCTACCCCAGAGAAGCTCGGGCGACCAGGTCGGCGGGAAGTTGGTTTTTGGACGCCTGGGCTCCCGGCTGCCGCTCAGCACATGGGCTGCTTCCCCTTAGGGTCGCCCCCGGGAGGGTCGCATCTCAGGGACGGCAGCCGCAGATCCCGGAGGACGAGGAGGTGGGGGAGGGAGACTGGCCCGGAGGTTGAGGGAGAGGCCTGGAGGCCCCGGGTTGGGTCCGCCGCCGCCTCCACCACTCACGGCCAGTGGGGCAAGCTCAGGCTGTGCCCGACGAGACAGGAAACTTTCCGACCTGGTGGGAAAAACATCCAAACAAACGGCCGTCAGGAGCCGGTGCCCGCCGGTCTCAGCCCTCGCCCCCCTCAGCCAGACCCCCGCCAGATCCCGTCGCAGACCACGACCTCAGCGGAGCTTTCCGCAAACAGGCTGCGGGAATTTGGAGCAATAACGCCACCACTGGTCCTGCCTTCCTTGCGGTTGCCGCCGCCTCAGCTTACCTTGCCAGCGCCGGCCGCCATAGTGACTCTGACTGAAACCTACCCGGTGCACCGCCACGGGAACGCGCACCCTTTTCAAGGGCCCTCCTACCCCCTCTCCCGTGCCGTAGTCCGGGAATGTCACGTGAATGACGCTGCGGAGGCCATGTTGGTCGAGGGCAAAAAGAGAGCAAACTAATTTTTAACCAAACTCTGGGTGCCATCTTAGTTAAGGGCTGAAGGCTTCAAACCTCCGGAAAACCTTGACCACCATTTTGGTTGAGGGCAAGAAAGAATTTGAGTGATTGAAAGTTCATGAATGAACCATGCCTACTTCCTATTGTAACTTCTTAGTAAGAAAGTACTAACTTTTACTAAAAATTTTTCAGTGCACTTATCACTGAAAATACTAACTAGCAAAGACGACAAAGCAAGTCAAAGGTGATACTCATCAGCAGCCATCTTAGTTGTGGGCAACACAGTCGCCCTCAGCCGCCTTAGGTGTGAGCCCCCAAATTCCACAAGTCTCATGATTTGAGAAAATGAGACGGATCACCCTCCTCCTGCTAAATTCTTCATTGTGTTTCGTACTGGAAGAAAAAGTCTTTCTTAGTTTCCGCCTTTAATTTCGAATGACCGTTCTTCTTACTGGAACTGCTGTGTTCCCCAGGGCTCTTACGTGGATTCTACCCCGGAAGAGTGAACCTTAAAGTTTTTCATGTTGCTTCCAGAGATAGGTCGACCAATTGCTAATGTGAAAAAATGGAATATTGCCTCATTCACAGTCTTAAGGTAGATAAGGAGTCATTGGTCTAAAGAAGAAAAGACTTGGCAAAAACTAAATGAAAACCTCAAGAAAAGATAGGAAGGATCTTTATCATTTAGCATCAATGTTCACTTCATTCTTTGAATTCCTGTGACAACAGGCTCCACCACAGTGTAACCTTGGGGAAGTTTCTAAACATTTTCAAGACTCTTTTAAAACATGAAGGTAATAATACTTAACTCATTCGTTGCAGAGAAACTTCAAGATGTTAAAGCATGTTGTTCAATAAAGAGTAATTCTTACTTATTAGAATATCTATTTATAGAATTTTAGCCCCAACCTAGGTTTTGTACCGGGCGCTGGTGACTTGGAGGAACAAAACCACAATCCTTTCCCTCTGAGAGCATAGCAGGTGTTGTTGGTTAGAGACTGGGGACGGTGGGGGGAGGGAGCGGAGGAGGTGACAAACACAAATACAGGTAACTTCACTTTGATGTAATCCGAGCTAAGATAGAAGGAAGCAGTGGGTGCTATGCTATAGGGATCAGGAATACCCTTCTGGGAAAGGTAACCTAACTGAATGAAGGAAGATAGGGGAACCACAATAAATATGTTATTTACTGAATGGTTTCCTACGTTTCCAGGAAGAAGGGTAGCAGGAAAAGAAATGAAACTGTTCAAAGTTGCACACCGATGTGCTTGTCACAGGGGCTAAATAAATATTTGATGCATTGATGAAAAATTACATACGGTTACTAATGATTAGTAGAAGTGGCACAAAATGAGTCTGGAGATAATAGGCTTAAGACAGGTACTTTTTGAGCTGGGGCTGTAGCTCAGTGGCAGAGCACTTGTCTGGCATGTGTGAGGCACTGGTAAAAAATAAATATAAAAAATAAACAAAATAAAGGCCTGCTGTCCATCTACAACTACAAAAAAAATAAAGAAAAAAAAGTACTTTTGTGCTTCGCTTTCTTTTTTCTTTTTCTTTAATGTTCTGGGGGCTGAACCCAGGGCCACCATGCATGCTAGGCTAATGTTCTTACTGAGCTACACCCGCAGTCCCAAGACATATTTCTTTTAAAATTCTTCATCAGGGAGTGATAATGGCCAAATTATATTGTTATATTGTGTATTGTGTGCATGTATGAATATTTAACAACAAATTCCACTGGTATGTGCAATTATAATGCACCAGGAAAAAAAATGTGGAAAAGACTGTCAATTCAGCAAATATGTATAGCGTTACTGTTAGACCCCACCTTAAGGGTTTTTTTTATTATTTTTTATAGTTGTTGATAGACCTTTATTTTATTTATATGTGGTGCTGAGAATCAAACCCAGTGCCTCACACATGCTAGGCAAGCGCTCTGCCACTGAGCCACAACCCCAGCCCCCACCTTAAGCTTTTTTAAAAAATATTTTTATTACTTGTTGACAGACCTTTTAATTTATTTATTTATATGCGGTGCTGAGAATCAAACCCAGTGCCTCACACATGGTAGGCAAGTGTTCTACCACTGAGATACAATCCCAGCTCCCCTTAAGCTTTAATAAGTTACCTGTCTTCATGCTTTTCAGGATTGGCTAATAATTGATTGCTTTTGTGCTGGTTACTTGTTTATTGTTTTCTTATCATGATCTCTGCCCTATGCCTAGTCCTGCCAACTACCACCATCGACCTCTGGATTGCACTGATGTGCTGGTTCACAAGCTCAAAATGGCCTTATACATGGAATCCAAAACAAAGGTCCCCTTCTACTGGGGGTACTTAGACAGGCTTCTATAGGAAGACCCTGACCATCATTCCTCCTTTCAGTGCCCCTTTTCAGCCTGAAGTAACCAGAGCAGTCATCATCTCTGTGCCCTAACAGTAGTCAGGGATACTTCTTCAGAGGGTGGAATGACATGGTTCCTCTGCTGCCAAGTCATGCAGCTGGCCTACTGGTCCCTGCTGAGAAGCAGCAATGGAGCATTGGAATGACAGAGTGGCAGCCCGAGTGGGTTGGAGCAACAGCGGCTAGCACAGCCAGCAACTGTGTGGAGCCTGCCACACCGGCATGGTAGACTTAAGGCACAGCAAACCACCACCACAATGAGCCAAAGTGTGCCGACATGTCACCCTTCAGCAGCCAGGCCTGGGTACAGTGTGGACGCCCACTGCAGAAGCCCACTGCAACCTAGAATCTGCAAGCATAGACCCTCCAAGGACTTCAAATCCTTTGGTGAGAAAATGGAGTGGGGCAGTCCTGAATGGGAGTTGGAACTCAAGAGTTGACTGGTAGCATCAGTACATTTCCAAACCGTAATTAGCATAATTTAAATCAGTGGCATTGGTACTTCTTCCACGCCCTAATTTGCATAAGTTTAGACCAATAGTAGTGACTCAAGTACTGTATAAACCCCTAGACTAGCATACATGGATGGAGAAAACCTGCTTTTGAGTCCACTCTTAGGTTGTAAGTGTTGAGTTCTATTCCTGTTTCTAATCTTCAATAAATAAATCCCAGTCTTACACTCACACATCTTGGTTTATGGACTTCATTCTTTTATTAGTGTGACAAGAACCCTAAAAGAAGAAGAAATTGGCAGTGAACTGCTGAGGTCTGCTGCAACACTGGAGGGCATGGTCCACCATTAAGAATCAGAATGCTTCTCAGATGCAGAGGCCTACAACTTGTGCAGACTCCATCTGCCAGCAGAAGCAGTGAATCAAATTTCCTCTCAAAACTTTGGTTTCATTATTACTCTGTCCTAGATACTTTGTTCTAGAGAATAATATGGACATGTTGGAAAGTTTTATAAGAGGATGAAAATTTTTCATTTCTGATAACTTTTGAACTTAAATGGAACAAAGAAAGCCTCTCCACACATCCCTAAAGAGTTCTGTGCATAGCCGGGCGCGGTGGCTCACACTTGTAATCCTAGCACTCAGGGAGGCTGAGACAGGAGAATCGTGAGTTCAAAGCCAGCCTCAGCAACAGTGAGGCGCTAAGCAACTCAGCAACTCAATGAGACCTTGTCTCTACATAAAACACAAAATAGGGCTGGGGATGCGGCTCAGTGGTTGAGTGCCCCTGAGTTCAATCCCTGGTACCAAAAAAAAAAAAAAAAAGAAGAGTTCTGTGCATAAATTTTTAAGTCATTTATGCATTCTTTCATTCATTTGATAAATATTGAAATGAATATCTTCTGGGAAATAGATAATGGTCTTGGAACTACAACGATGAAGGATAAAAGACTTCTTCAAATTGCTCACAGTTTTAGATGTTGACACTGTAATATCTTTACTATAATGGAGTAAACTACAAGTATTGAGGCAGGCATGGTGGCACACACCTATAATTCTAGCAACTCGCAATTTGGGAGGCTGCGTTAGGAGGTTCCCAAGTTTAAGACCAGCCTCAGCAGTTCAATGAGGACCTAAACAACTTAGTGAGACCCTGGCTCAAAAAAAAAAAAAAAAAAAAATCTGGGGATGTAGGTCATGTTGCTCAGTGGTAAAGATCCCTTGGGTTACATTCCCAGTACCTCCCCCCAAAATATGGGGAGGGATAGGGAAGGTGTAGGAGGGATTCAGAAGTGTGGCTTCAGCCAGGCGTGATGGTACACACCTATAATCCCAGTGATTCGGTAGGCTGAGGCAGGAGGATCTCAAGTTCAAAGCCAGCCTCAGCAATTCAGCAAGACTCTGTCTTAAAATTAAAAAATAAAAAAGAGCTGGGGATGTGGCTTAGTGGTTAAGTGCCCCTGGTTGCAATCCCTAGTAACCTCCCCCCCAAAAAAGGTGGCTTCAGTTGCTAAAAAACCTGTAGGCAATGCAACAGGTTTAAACATTTAAAACATTTCATCTTTCTTCTAAAAGGTCAAAATAGAGTAATAAAAGTCCAAATTTCAAAATCAGATATGGTGTGGCCATATCTATAATGTACTGTAAATGGTAAATTATTTAGTGTCTCTAGTCTCAGTTTCCTCCTTTGGGGAAAAAAAAGGTAGATAATACCTAACAGAATCTTGTTGGAATTAAATAAGATGATGCAAAACAAAATTCTAACCATAATGCCTAGAAAATAGTAGAGACTTGGGGCTAGGGTTGTGGCTCTGTGGTAAAGTGCTTGCCTAGCAAGTGTGAGGCACTGGATTCGATCCTCAGCACCACATAAAAATAAATAATTAAAATAAAAGTATTGTGTCCATCTACAACTTAAAAAAATATTTAAAGAAAAAGAAAATAGTGGAGACTCTGAGAATGTTAATTTTTTTATTATTGCTAATAGAATTCTCCCAGCCTTCCACATACAGTAGGGAGCAAGTTGTTTTTTGTCTCTAACTTGTATAACTTGTTCATGAAATAAAAACTGTCCCCTTGTGTTTAGGTTCTACTACATCTCTTAAAATTAATTTCAAGCAAACATAATGGGCTTTCTTCTATAAGAAAAGTTGCGGCTGCTATAACCTGGCAGGGTAATGAATCCTACCAAGAGTACACACAGGGTGCTAGAAATGCCAAAATGGCATTGAAGGCGTTCTTCACCCACAGTTATTTGGCAGGCACAGAAAAGGCTTAAATTAAGACATCTCATACATGAGATATTTTGAATTCTAAGCTATGTGGGTGTTCCTCTCTATGGTTCTGTATCCATACAAAATTTTAATTAAATAAAAAACATGTCATGTTTTGAGAAACTGGAATAGCAATATTTCCTGATGTTGTAGCTCACTCCCTTTTAAAAGTTTTATCCTTTTATAGACTGATAAGTATTATCACTGCTGTGATCCAGGCTACTTTACAACCTTAGAAAAGCAGATAATTTTAAGTTTATTATCCTACTACCCTCAAAGATGGGTGATTATTAGCATTTCAGATGTATAAGAGACAACTCTGTAAACTCAGTTAATATGCACCCCTCCTTAACCGATAATAGTCTAATTGGACTTTAACTAATGACATTGGATATAATAAATTATGGAATGCTTGCATAACTGCTTAAGCAGAAATCTGGATTGAAATACTGTGTAGGTAAGCAGACCAATCAATTAAAAGAGTAAGGTAGTAGAACTCAAAGTCAAAAACTGAGGGTATATAATATTTTTCATGTCACATACTTGCTTATTAAAAATGAAGTTGAACTTTTCCCACTAAGGAACGCTTTCTTCATTTGGAAATTCTAATGAGTGGAAATACCCTGTCATTTCCCAGGTGCCCAGGGTGGAGTTGCTCAGACATTCCAGAAGCACTGCTCATCTGTTTTTGGCTTCCTGGTTCTTCAGGAAATAAAAAGAAAAATGATTACCTGAAGACAAGTAAAGAATTTTGTTTTTCATTTAGGAATCTTGTTCTGTGAATATAAAAAGGGAATCAGAATATTAACTCTAGAAAAGATCACAACATTCATTTTCCTCATTTTATAGGAAAGGACACTGAGGCCCAGAGAAAGAAGTTTTATTGAATGTGTATTTATCATGTGGTAAGCATTTTCTTGTAACAACTATGTGTGGTAAGTATTAGCCCTATTTTATAGTTATGGAAACTGAGGCCAAGGCTCAATGTGACTGATTCTAAATTACCATACTAGACCCAAATACATGCTGGGATTTTATCTTTCTAAAACATGGCTTTATTCATTTTTTTACTGATAGGAATGCATACTGCTTGCATATATTCAAATAATCAAAAAGAATTTAAAAGTCCTCACTAGCCCAGTCAAAAATACCCAGTCTAGTGCTGTTAAGTTTGCCAGCTGTATTCTTCCAGATGTATTTTCCAAGCCACATGAGGCATGCTCTTTTAAAATATTTCGTTATTTAATAGAAATATGAAAGTCAACACTAAGAGCCTTATTCTTTTTTAAAATATTTTCTTAGTTGTTGATGGACCATTATTATATTTTATTTATACACAGTGCTGAGAATCGAACCCAGTGCCTCTCACATGCTAGGCAAGCACTCTATCACTGAGCTACCACTCCAGCCCCTAAGAGCCTTATTCTTCAAAGTGGTAAATAATTTATATCGACAGCAAAAGGCCTGTATTGAGGAAAAAAGGAAAGAAATTGTTTATTTTTGTCACTCTTATATAGGTCTCCTTTGATAACTGAAAGTGTCCTCTTGCTTTTTCTAATTTAAGAATGTTACTTGGGGGCTGGGATATTCTGTCTACCTACAACTAAAAAAATAATTTAAAAAAAAAAGAATGTTACTTGGAATGTAGCAGATGCTTAAGAATAAAAGGGCTTGGTCAGAAAGCCACACCAGACATTTTCTTTCTGAATTTTTATTGATATATATGGGTTTGTTTCTAAACAACTTAGTTACCAATTAAAATATAAGAGGCCCCATTTATATGTGGTTTTGTTCATCTAGTGATTTTTTAAAAATAATTTTAAAATGTATTCTTAATTTTGGAAAACTATGACATTGGAATAATCATTCTTAAATGTAATTATTTGTGTTTCTTTTAAATAAGCTCCATTAGAGTTTTTGTTTCAGAGAAAGCATGGTTGCTACTATATAGCACCCTCAAAGCTAATGGTCAACATCAGTGTCCATGCATGGAAGGATTGCACTGTTTTAAAATTATCAATAATTTTTTAATAATAACTTTCTTTTTCCTTCACACTGGGCCCCTCAAATTATGTAGCTGGTCCTGCCTCAAACAGACCACTTCAAGACCCCAGCCACCTTTTCTCTGTACAAGTCTAGCATGTTGACCAACAAGACATAAGAAATACTGTAGGAGAAATTAGTAGACTATTGACAGTGAAGCAGTAACCCTACAGAAATTAGGCTTTTTAAGTGAAATCAGACAGACAGGCCCATTTCCTCATTTCACAGTATCTAATTATATAGTGAGTTAGGATCAGTCGGACAAGCGATAGCAGAAAAAACTTACCTTGATTTTTTTTTTTTTTTGGTGCTTTAGTACTGAGTTACATTCCCATACCCAGTCCTTTTTATCTTTTTTAAATTTAAATGTATTTTATTTTTTCCATTCTTTATTAGTGCATTATAGTTGTACATAATGATGGAATTTGTTGTTACATATTCATACATGCACACAATATAATTTAGTCAATATCATTCCCTGGTCTTTTTCCTCTGCTGATTTCTCTTTGATTTTCATAAGATTCCCCTCCACCTACCTTTCTTTTCCTTTTGTCTCTCTAACTTCCATATAGGAGAGAAAATATATGACCATATGAGCTTGCCTTTTTTTCTCTTAATATAATGTTCTCCAGTTCCATGCATTTTCCTGCAAATGTCATGATTTCATTCCTCTTTATGGCTGAATAAAATTCCATTGTGTATATATATCACATTTTATTTATCCATTCATCTGTTGATGGACACCTAGGCTGGTTCCATAGTTTGGCTTCTGTGAATTGTGCTGCTATCAACATGGGTGTGCATTTATCACTGTAGTATGATGACTTTAATTCTTAAGGATAAATACTGAGGAGTGGTATAGCTAGGTCATATGGTGGTTCTATGCCTAGTCTTTTGAAGAAACTTCACACTAATTTCCATAGTGGTTATGCTAATTTACAATCCCACCAACAGTGTAAAAGTGTTCCTTTTCCTCCACATCCTTTTTTTTTTTTTTAAATTTTGAGTCAGGGTCTTGCTAATTTGCTGAGGGTCTTGTTAAGTTGCTGGGGCTGGCCTCCAACTTGCAATCCCTCCTACCTCAACCTCCTGAGTTGCTGGGATTACAGGAATGTGACACTGCACCCAGCTTGCTTTGATTTTTGTAACTTCTAATTCTAGCTTAGACTCTGAATTTATTCCTGAAAATGATAATGAGAACAATGTAGTATAAATATAGAATTTGCCCACTAAAATTTTGTATTTGTAGAGATTTTCCCAAACTTATTAATAAAAGTTTCAAATGTACAGAAATATTAAAATTACAATGAACACACACATATAAAACTTCTTGATTCAAAGCTGCTACCATTTTTTCATGTTTGCCTCAATTATCATTGTATTTTTCTAATTCTTTGATGGTAAATCACAGATAGTTCATTCAGAAATAGATCAGTATACATTTATCAATGGGAACATTCTCTTAAATAAACACAATATATGTTTTTTTTAAAGTATTCTATTTTTAATGTAGAAAACAGAGAAGCTTAAAGAATAAAAGGAAAAATTACTCATAAGTCCATTGCCTAGGGATAACTACTGTAAGTAGTTTGGTGCCACACAGAAAAATGACATCACCTTGTACTTCTTAATTTGCCTGTATAGTATGACACGTCTTTATTTCATTTCACCCTTAACCGGAATATTTTCCATGCCCTCTGTGGCAGGCAGAGTAATGGCCTCTCAAAGATATCCATGTCCTAATCCCTGGGACTGTGAATATATTACATAACATGGCAAAGGAGACAATGAAAATATGACTAAGGGTACAGAACTTGAGCAGGGAAGCTGGGTTATCTGCATAGACATACTGTCAATCGCCTGAGTCCTTAAAAGTGGAAGAGGGAGGTAGAGAATAGGTCAGAGAGATCTGACATGAGGACTCAATCTCATGTAGCTGACTTCGAAGATGGAAGAAGCGGGGCCATAAGCCAAAGGATGAAGGCAATCTATGGAAGGAGAGCAGTCCTTCCTTAGAGCCTCCCAAAAGAAACCCAGTTCTGCTGACACCTTGATTTTAGCCTAGTAAGACCCATTCTGCTTCCAACCTATAGAACTATAATAAATTGGTGTTGTTTTTAACCCACTAAATTTATGGTAATTTATTATGGCAGCAATAGATAACAATGTACCTTCTTATTTGTATTTGTATTTGCCTTTGTATTAGTCTTTTTTTTTGTTACGGTATCTTCCCTGAAATATTTTTATCTTCTCTTTGGCTTTGAAAACAATAATGATGAATGCATTGAAAAAAATAAAGGCAGAACCTGTAGGTTAGGCTCTGAAAGGGGGACTAAATCTTCTGCTGTGTTTTGGACTGGGTAGGCTGGTGTAATTACAGACCACTTACAGACTAATGGGTAGGGTAGGGATTGTCTTCCAGTTCTTTTAAGAAATTTACATGGAATTATGGAAACTATTTGTTTTAGGAAAATAGTTTACTTCTAATCTCTCACACAGATCTTTTTACTTGTCTTTCATAAAACAATTTCTAATAAGATGTTAGTATAACATCTTGATTAACATCTGTTTCTTCCAGACTATAGGTGTTGTGAGAATGAAGATCCTATTTCTGCTTTCTGTTGTTCCTCCAGCACCTAGCACACTTCCTGGCATATGATGGGCTAATATTTATTTATTTGTTATGGTTTGTGTGTGTGTGTGTGTGTATAATTTTTTTTTTTTTTTTTTTTGTATTTGGGGTTGAACCCAGGGGCCATATCCCCAACCCTTTTCATTTTGATACAGAGATCCAGGCATGGTGGCCCACACTTGTAATTCCAGCCACTTACAGGGCTGAGGCAGGAGGGTCACAAGTTCAAAGACATCCTCAGCAACTTCGCAAGGCCCTAAGCAACTTAGCAAGAACCCGTGGCTCAGTGGTTAAGCACTCCTGGGTTCATTCCCTAGTACCAAAAAAGAGGAGGAAGGAGAGGAGGAGGCACAGGGTCTCACTAAATTGCTTAGGGCCTCATTAAATTGCTGAGGCTGGCCTCAAATTTGTGATCCTCCTGCCTCGGTCTCCTGAATTGCTAGGATTACAGGTGTGTGCCACCCATCCTGGCTATGGGTTTTTATTCTTTTGTGGGGCTGGGAATCAAACCCAGGGCCTTGTACATGCTAAGCAAGCACTCTACTACTGAGCTACATCCAGTCCTCAGTATTTTATTAAATGACTGAATTTTTGGTTATGCAAAGCTAAAGTCTGGTTCTCAAGTGTCTGAGAAACTCAACCTCTCTGCACAATAATTACATATGTATACACACATACATATGGTTGTAGATGAACACATTTATTTATTTATTTGTTTGTTTATTTATTTATTGGTGCTGAGGATCAAATCCAGTGCCTCACATGGCTAAGCAAGCACTCTACCACTGAGCCACACCCCCAGCCCCTAAATGTCCTTTTTGAGAAATCAGTGTATTATTGCATGTGTGAGTTCCTGCTAAAAGTTGTCACAGTAGGTCAGGAACAGATTGTCAAGAAAGACAATGAGTAGTGTCTTCACTTCCTCCTGGCAGTGGACTCAGAAATTAATCAGATGGGGAGTCTGCCCTGGGCTGTTGTGCTTAAGTTAGATTGTATTTCATCACGCTAGCTCCCAGATGGAGCAGTTTTGGGGTAATGCAGTTAAAATAACCACTAAGGCAGTGCTCTTTTGCTGGAGACATTTTTAAGTATTACAACTCACAAAAGGTCTGCTCTGCTTTTTCAGTAAAAAATAACACAGTGTCATTAGACTGAATGGCAGATCAGGGAAGGGTATATCCAGGGCTAACTTTTTTCAGTGTAGTCTAAATCAAAGTTCCATTTGGGAAAGTGTTTTTGAAAGCAAAAAGTTTTAAAGTCAGCTGTTATTGAGCAGGGTCCTATGTTTCCAAGCAACAAAAATGAAACCTGGCCAACCTAAGTTTTTGGAAATTATCTGAAAGACAAGATGGAGGATGAAAAGAAATGCTGAAGAAACACATCTCAGGAAGGATGAGAGAGTCCATGAGAGGTAAGAGCCATGGATCAGCCTCTTCAGGACATCACCTTTAGCGGCAATTGGTTTATCCTTTTTCAATCTTTGAGTCCCTTTATTCAAGATTCCAATGACCTAGAGAAGCTGATTGACTTTGATTGAGTCACATGCCTGTTCTTGGCCAGGAAAACAAGGTACTTAGAAGGATAGTTCCACTAACTCTGTATCTAGCGGAAAAGGAATGATTTCCTAAAGCTATTGCCAGAGGGGATGGGAGAAGGGTATCTGGGCAGGCAAAAAACACTCACCAGCCCACTTACTGAGTATGCATTTAAGAAAATTTAGTCTCCTGAGCCCCTTAACAATGAGATATAGCTGATTCCATGATTCATGATCCATGATTCAATCATTCCATGATTCTATAAAAGAGTAGGGAAAGTGGCCAGGTCAATTTTTCATCCCAGAAATTTATGAGATATCTTGTTTTTTAGGAAATGCATATTGAAATATTAAAAGATAAAGGGGCATGATATATGCAACCTACTTTCAAAAAATTCAGAAGAAAATGTGTATGTATTTAGAGAGTTGAAGAGGGAATTGGTAAAATGCTTTTAAAATAGTGAATTTGGATACAGGATATGTGAGAGTTCTTTGTGCTTTTCTTGAAAGTTTTCTAAATTGAAAAAAATGTCATTGGGCAGGGAAAAAGGAAATGTGCTCCTCCACTTCCATGTCCAAGGGTATTTTTGATGAATTATCATGTGACAAATGAACATTTGTGTGTCTTACTGCTAGATCCAAACTCGAGGGGAAGTTCTTAGTGCCAAGGCATGTACTCTGATGAATTATTGCTATTTGTGTGACAGAGCTCCACTATGGGCCTGTAAGACACTGGATAAGGCCTGTCTATTTATTCTTCTTGAGGAGTCTGACTAAATGGGTGGAGATTTCCTTTGGCTTTTATACTTTTGTTTTAAAAACAATTGTTTGGGGGATGTATTTCAGACACAGTGTGTATAGTTAATGCTTTGTATTTTTTAATACTCATTTATAACCCTAATTTTTCTCTACCAAGTACTTACAAACTTGAAGTCAAACATTACTAACTTCAGTCAGTTCTTTTTTTTTTTAACTATTTATTTTTTAGTTGTAGGTGGACACAATATCTTTATTTTATTTTTATGTGGTGCTGAGGATCGAACCCAGTGCCTCACGCATGCGAGGCAAGCGCTCTACCACTGAGCCACAACCCCAGCCCCACTTCAGTCATTTCTTACTACAAAAATATTTCAGTCTAGAAGGAAAATCATAGCAGCATTTGTATGAGCAAAATTTGGGGACCAATCAACCGTAGAGTAATGGTTAAAAATATTCATGCAATGTTCATATTCATATTGCATGAATATTGTATATTACAATATTGTGAGGATAGTTAGAAAAATGAAGCAGATTTACAAGAGTGGATATGAAATAAATTCCATGGGAAAAAATTAATAAAGGGGCTGAGGTTATGGTACAGTGGTAGCATGCTTGGCTGGCACGCGTGGGGCACTGGGTTCGATCCTCAGCACCACATAAAAATAAAACAAAGGTATTCTGTCCACCTACAACTAAAAAATAAAATTATTTAAAAAAATTAATGAAGGCAGGAACATTGGCACACATTTGTATTTCTATTTACTTGGGAGGCTGAGGCAGGAGTCCTATCTACTTAGGAGGCTTGAGTGCAGGAGTTCAAGACCAATATGGATAACACAGCAGGACCCCAAGAAAGAAAGAAAGAGAGGGAGGGAGGAAAAGAGGGAAGAAAGAAGGAAGAAAGATCTATATGAATGCATACAGATAAACTCCAATGTATATCTTTAAGAGTGATCTGTAGGGCTGGGATTGTAGCTCAGTGGTATAGTTCTTGCCTTGCATGCATGAGGCACTGGGTTTGATCCTCAGCACCACATAAAAATAAATAAAGATATTTGTGTCCATCTACAACTAAAAAATATTTTTTAAAAAAGAGTGATCTGTAAAGTCATATGTAAATATAATGCTATTATATTAAAAGAGTGTGTGAATGAGTAAGCAATGAGTGGACAATCAGTGTTTTTGTCTGCTTAGTATATGCCTGTATACAGATATACAGAGTATTTTCTGGGAATATATACAGGAAATTGACAACAATGATAACTTCCGAAGAGGGGACCTATGAGTGGAAGTAGGGATCTGGACAAGAAGGATGAGAGGGAGACTGCTTTTCACTTACATCTTTTGAAATTTTTACCAAAAATGATCTAGGAGTCATTATTCCTTTAGGAACAATTTCTTAAGGTCCATTCTTACCATGTAGGTTTAAGTGAGAATAAATCACTATAGCTAGGGAAATTGTCTTATTAGGCTATGACTATTCTGAAATTGGTTCTCTGGCTTCTCACCTTTCTACTCTTAGCAGCTAGCCCTATCTTTTCATATGGTAGGTGTTTAATAATTACTTAATTCAATTAAGTTCAACTAAATTGATTTTCAGTGGTTTTTTTTAATTTTTTTTTTTAGTTGTAGGTGGACACAATATCTTTATTTTATTTTTATGTGGTGCTGAGGATCGAACCCAGTGCCTCCCGCGTGCTAGGCGAGCACGCTACCACTGCGCCATAACCCCAGCCCCTGATTTGCAGTGTTTTAAGGGGCACATCTACATACATCTTTGCTTGCTGGTTTTAATACACACTTATTAGTCATACAGATTTCTTTCTTTTCTAGCCTAAAGGAAAAAAGATGAAACAAACGTTTTCTTTTCTTTTCTGAAGAATGTAAAACAGTCAATCAGTGGATGTAAACTAGTGCTTACTTTTTTTGAAGGGATTTTGGCATAATAGACCAGGATGTAAAATGCACTCATGATTTGAGTATGCCTAGCCATTTATCCTAAGGAAATAATCACATACTTCTGAAAAAGATACATGTAAAAGGATGTTCATTGCAGTGTTGCTGATAATATTGAAATTTTGGAAACAGTCTAAATGTTTATGGGTAGGTTAATTTAAGAAGGGTATAGTCATCTAGGTTACCCATTAAAATGATTATTTCAGCTGGGTGCAGTGGCGTAAGCCTGTAATCCCAGCACTTAGGGAGGCTGAGACAGGAGAATCGCGAGTTCAAAGCCAGCCTCAGCAATGGCGAGGTGCTAAGCAACTCAGTGAAACCCTGTCTCTACATAAAATACAAAATAGGGATGGGGATGTGGCTCAGTGGTCAAGTGCCCCTGAGTTCAATCTCTAGTACAAAAAAAAAAAAAAGATTATTTCAACTCATATTTTTAAAGGTCAGTTGATTTTCTTTAGCTAATTTGCATATTATAATTAAACATAATAGTTGGGTTAATTGTGATATATTGTATATGCACATAACATAATTTGCTCAGTTTCATTCTTCAGTACCTTCTCTTTCACTCCTCTTGACACCCTCCCTAATTTTACTGGTCTCTTTTCTAATTTAATGAGATCGGTCCCTTTTTTCTCTTTTTATTCTCTCTAGCTCCCATATATGAGGGAAAACATGACCCTTGACTTTTATTTCGCTTAACATAATGCTCTCAGGTTCAACTCATTTTTCTGCAAATGACATAATTTTATTCTTCTTTATGGCACATTTTCTTAATTCATTCATCTGTTGACAGACACATAGCCTGGTTTCATAATTTGGCTGTTGTGAATTGTGCTGCTATAAATATATATGCTATAAATATAAATATATATAAATATATACAACATACTAATTTCAATATTTTTGGATAGATACCAAGGAGTGGTACAGCTTAAACCCATATTTATTGACAAAAATATCTATAATATATTGCTAATTGGTAAAATTAGATTACACATTAACACGTATGTGATCCCATTTATATCAAATTTCATACATAGGTCACTATTTTTTCATTAAAATATTATCTTTCCACAATGGATGATTTTTAATATTCTCTATATTTTTCGTATTATTTTTTCTAGAGTGCTCATTGTATTACTTTTACCAAAGAATAAAACATTAAAAAGAAAAATCATTCAAGTGCTTTCACTAGTTTTACTGCTTGACTCAACAAATATTTGATGTTTTCCACCCAAATATCCTAGAATTATCTCTCCTATTTTACAGGCTACAGGGTTTTCTGTGTGCCCTTATAAGAAAGCATTGGAGCTAAGTACTTATCAAGATTCCTTTTGAAAAATGTAAGCACACACATACACACACACGTACACACACACAAAAAAAACTAGGTTTTTCCCTTGGGACTTGGGGTGAGGATTTATTAGGAATTTACTTTATGAAGGAACTCTTTAAGGTGGCAACAATGTTGAACATCTTTATAGAGGTTTTGGTTACAAAGGTGTATGCTATTTTTAGAACTCAGCACATCTACTCTTAAGATTTGTGTATTCCTCTGTATGACAATTTTACATTACAGGGGAAAAGACCTAACAAATGAAAATATAGTTAGCGATCTTGATATCTGGAATTTATTTTGAAATGCATCAAAAACAATTTAGAGGGGCTGGGGTCATGGCTCAGTGGTAGAGCGCTTGCCCCTCACGCGTGAGGCACTGGGTTTGATCCTCAGCACCACATACAAAATACATACATAAATAAATAAAATAAAGGTTGTTTAAAAAAAAAAAAAAGGGCTGGGGTTGTGGCTCAGTGGTAGAGCGCTTGCCTTGCATGCGTGAGGCACCGGGTCCGACTCTCGGCACCACACAGAAAAAAATAAATAAAATAGAGATAGTGTGTCCATCTACAGCTAAAAAATTATTAAAAAAAAAAAAAAACAATTTAGAGGGGCTGGGGTTATGGTGCAGTGGTAGCGTGCTCGCCTAGCACGCGTGAGGCACTGGGTTCGATCCTCAGTACCACATAAAAATAAAGATATTCTGTCTACCTACAACTAAAAAATAAACATTAAAAAAAATATAGAGGGCTGGGGATGTGGCTCAGTGTTAGCATGTGTGAGGCACTGGGTTTGATTCTCAGCACCACATATAAATGAATAAATAAAATAAAGGTCCACCAACAACTAAAAAAAGTATTTAAAAAACAATATAGAGGGGCTGGGATTGTGGCGCAGTGGTAGCGTGCTCACCTAGCACGCGTGAAGCACTGGGTTTGATCCTCAGCACCACATAAAAATAAAATAAAGATATTCTGTCCACCTACAACTAAAAAAATAAATAAATTTTAAAAAACAATATAGATTGAGTATTGGGATGTATAAAGGAATACCCATATATGTATAATAAGGCAAATATAATAAAATATTAGAGGTGGAATCTATGTGGTATCTATACATGTACTCATTATATAATTCTTGGTATTTGACTATTTAAATTTTTTCTTAATAGAATGTTGAGAAAAGTAGAAGTACCAATCATCTAGTGATATACTGAACATATATATATTTTATCTTTATATACTAAGTTCAACAGATTGAGTTCTGAAAATTGCCTCCAAGAAAAATGTAATCTCTTTGAATAGGTAAGCTATATAAATACACATATGTGGGCTGGGATTGTGGCTCAGCAGTAGAGGGCTTGCCTCGCATGCGTGAGGCCCTGGGTTCGATCCTCAGCACCACGTACAAAGCAATAAAATAAAGACATTGTGTTCATCTACAACTAAAAAAATATTAAAAAATAAAAATAAAAAAATAAATAAAAATAAATAAATAAATACACATATGTGTATAAGACATAATTAGTGATAGGGTTATTGCTATGGTTTGGATAAGTTCCTCCAAAGGTCCATGTTTTAAAGGCTTGGTATCCCTCCTGTGGCACTATTGGAAGATGATGGTACCTTTAAGAGGTGGGGCCTAGTGAAAGAACTTCCAGTCACTGGGGATGTGCTCTTAAGAGAATATTAGGGACTGGGGCTATAGCTCAGTGGCAGAGCACTTGCCTAGCATGTGTGAGGTACTGGGTTCGATCCTTGGCACCACATAAAAATAAACAAATAAAGGCATTCTGTCCATGCACAACTACAAAAAATTTTTTTTTTAAAAAAGAGAATGTTAGAATGCCATCCCTTCCTCTTCCTCTGTCTTTTGCACCTGGCAATGAGTGCATTCCATTCCCCCTACCATGCATTCCTGCCATGATGTACTGTGCTCCATAGGCCCAAAGCAATAGGGATAGTTGGTCATGGACTGAAACCTCCAAAACTATAAGCCAAAATAAACATTTCATATTTTAAGTTGATTATCTCAGGCATGATTGTTACAGTATAGAAAGCTGGGATTGGGAGTGTTGCTCAGTGGTCAAGGATCTGCCTATCGTGTATAAGGCCTTGGGTTTGATACCCAGCACTGCCAAAAAAAAAAAAAAAAATAGTTTGACTAACATAGTTGTCTTCATGAGCATGGTAACTGTGTAGTTACTCAGGGGATTCCTCTGGTTTAATGTTCTTCTATTGCTGTTTTGAAATTCTTAGTGTTTTTTTTAAAACAAGGAACTCTATATTTTCATTTTGTACTGAGCTCTGCAAATGATGCAGCAGACCTGAACAATATTAATATTACTAACATATATTATGTTCTTTCTATGCCAGGCACTATATTAAACACTTCACATACATTATCTCATTGATTCTTTAAAAAAAGACTAAAGATGTACTTGTGTGTGTGTGTGTGTGTGTGAGAGAGAGAGAGAGAGTGTGAGAGAGAGAGATATCTCATTGTGTTGCCCAGGCTGGCCTCTAAACCCTTGGCTTAAGTAATTGTCCCCTCTCAGTCTCCTTAGTTGTCACTATGCCTGGCTCACATAGATACTATTAATATCTTCATTTTATAGATGGGCATACTGAGGCTCACAGGTTTTAAGCTATTTGCTCAAGTTCACATTTTTATTGTACCCTCAGTATGCATAGTAGTGGAATATATTAGTAGACGATAAATGTTTAATGGGATAAGTTATAATAATAACAGCTCCCATTTATTGAGTACCTTCAGTGAGCCTAAAACGCTTCAACTGAAACTTGACATATTCTCCTGTAACCCAAATTCTTCAGCTTTTGTATCACTTCCTCAAGACAACATTCCCTGCCATCTTAAATTAGGTCAGGCCTCTTGTTATGATACTCTAGGCTTCATTATAGTATTCATCATAATTGTAACTAGATCTTTGTTTAATGCTTGTCTTCCCTTCTGGACAGGATAGTGGCTCTTTATTTCTTTCAATTTTTAATTTTTTTTTTTTGAGATAGAGTCTCATTATGTTGTTCAGGGTGGTCTTGAACTCTTGAGCTCAAGTGATCCTCTCACCTCAGTCTCACAAGTAACTGGGACTATAGGATGTGCCACAATGCCCAGTTGATAGTTGCCCATTTTCATGTGCTCACTACTTTATTCCCAGCATCTGTGCTGGACCTTGAGCATAGCCTGACTGCATGTCTGCCAGAGTTTGATTACGTATTTTCTCATTTAGTCTTCAACCCTATGAAGTAAGATTATTACCATCACTTTACATGTGAAGAAACTAAGGCTCAGAGAAGTTAAGTACCAGTCATCCTACCTTGAAGGAAGTTTCCATCATAATGTGGACCTACATCTGTTCGAGTCCAGAATCTCTCATTTTCACCACAGCCCATTGTTCTCAATGACAATCTGCTTGACATTATTTTCTACCAGTAGGCACCGCTTATTCCTTTAATATCTCTTCCAGCTTCTATTTTTGCTACCTGACCTCCAAGCTCTCTAATGAAAAAGAGACATGCTTTCCAGCAAGTAATTACAGCTGTTGATATCATAACTGAGTTGGGCCAAGTCAGGATTTTATTTTTTAACCTTGATGAGTGAAGCAGCTTGAAGCATTAACTTCTAAAACCAAAGGATCAATTTCCTTTTAATACATTCTTCCTTAGTCCTGGGAAATACCCTAAAGTGGCCTCTTGGGTTACATAAATACAAAGCAATCACCCATGTCTAGCTCAAGGTGAAGGCCTGAAAAAATTGAGGTAAAGCTTAATTAAGGTAGATACTTCAGGCTAATAGAATATTTCTTAGTAGTTTTCTGTCTCTGTGTCTTTCTCTAAGGTTGGATTTAGACTGACCAATGCTTGTGCATTACTGGATATCTTTGTGGAGTTAAGAGGACTATTCATTCTTTGGGCAATTATTTGTGAGAGTTGTGGAAGTGGGATGGAGAGGAATGTTGACAGTGTGGACTTATTTTTGTCAGCCAGTGCTGGAGGAAAGATGCTCAGCCCAATACTCTGTGGCATGGCCTGTTGAGTTCCATCTATAGTATTAAAGACTGAAAATCCCAGACCTTGGGAATTGGAGTGATGATAGACTATATTTTACTTAGTCTTCTGTGGAGCATAAATCAAGAGGACATCATCTGGTGATTGTAGAACTTATAGAGGTCTTAGATTTGTGCCATTGTGAGGGTGAGTTTAGACTGTGAACCCTCAAAGAAGCCACTGCTAATGACTGTGTAAATTGCCTTGTCTACTTCATATAAACAAAAGTCTAGGGCTGGGATTGTAGCTCAGCGGTAGAACGCTTGCCTCACATGCGTGAGGCCCTGGGTTCGATCCTCAGCACCACATTCAAACCAATAAAATAAAGACATTGTGTCCATCTACAACTAAAAAAAAAAAAATTAAAAAAAAAACCCCAAAATCTAAAGACTTGTTAAAAGTCACACCCCAGCTTCAGTTGTGTTATTTAACTTGTTTCAGTTTCTTGCAGGAACATCAAGCACTTCCTAGTGCTTCCCACAGTGATGGGAGCAATGGTGACAGTCATCAATTCAGTGGTGCCCAATTGCATACTCACAAGGGTGAGAGATAGTACAGCTGCAGCAGATCCAGAAGGCTGGGGACAGAATAGGAGAGACTACTCCAGAAAACACAACAGCTATATCCTGGGATGTTTATCAGAAATGTGGGGAGAGGAAGAGGTTGCTATTTCTGGGATATGAGCCATGAGAGGTTAAGCCATTGTAATTTGACCAGTAAGTGTAAATATAACCTTAATATAAAAACTATTGGCGGGCATGGTGGTGCGTGCCTGTAATCCCAGCTACTTGGGAGGCAGTGGCAAGAGGATTACAAGTTCGGGGCTGGGGTTATGGAGCAGTGGTAGCGTGCTCGCCTAGCATGCGGGAGGCACTGGGTTCGATCCTCAGCACCACATTAAAAAAAAAATAAAATAAAGCTATTGTGTCCACCTACAACTAAAAAATAAATATTTAAAAAAAAAAAAAAAAGAGGATTACAAGTTCAAGGCCAGCCTGGGCAACTTAGTGAGACCCTGTCTCAAAATAAAAAGTAAACTGGGCTGGGGTTATGGCTCAGTGGTACAGTGCTTGCCTGGCACGTGTAAGGCACTGGGTTCGATCCTCAGCACCACATAAAAATAAATAAAAATAAAACAAAGGTATATTGTGTACATCTACAACTAAAAAAAAATTTTTTTTAAAGTAAACTGGGCTGGGAATTTAGCTCAGTGTAGTACCACTGGGTTCAATCCCTAGAACCATGATAAGAGAGAGAGAGAAACATAAATAACTTAAACAACTTTTAGGTTAGTTAGCTTTTCATCACTGTTACCAAATTACCTGACAAGAACAAATTAGAGGAATAAAGATTTATTTTGGCTCATGGTTGCAGAGGATTCAGAGCATGGTCCATCAGCTACAAGGCATCATGGCAGAAGGTCTTAGGAGAAGAAAGCTGCTTAGCTCTGGGCAGTCGGAAAACAGAGGGGAGTGACAGGGAATCCTTCCATGACATGCCCCAAGTGACCTTCTTCTTCTAACTAAGTCCCAGCTCTCAGTAGTCCAATCAGCTATCACTGATGAGGTCAGAGCTCTCTTGATCCAGTCACTGCCTAAATGCCCCACCTCTGAACCTTGCTGCGCTAAGAACCATGTTTTCAACACATGAGACATTTCAGATCCAAACCATAATAACTCTGTAACAATAAAACAAATAGCCCAATTTAAAAATGGTCAAAGGACCTAAATAGATATTTTTCGCAAAAGAAGACATACAAATGGCTACCAAGTATATGAAAAAATGTTCAACATCTCTAATCAGCAGAGAAATGCAAATTAAAACTATAGTGAGATACCACTTTGCAGCTGTCATCAAACAGGTGAAAGATAAATGTTGTTAAGGATATGGAAAAAGAACCCTTGCACACTGTTGGTGGGAATGTAAATTGGGACAGCCACTATAGAAAACTGTATGGAGGTTCCTCAAAAAACTGAAAATAAACTACCTTATGATCCAGCAATCCTACTTCTGGGAATACATCTAAAGATTATCTGCACTCCCATGTTCATTGCAGTATATTGTTCACAAGAGCCAAGATAGGGAATCAATCTAAGCATCCAGCAGTGGATGTGTGTGTGTGTGTGTGTGTGTGTGTGTGTTTATCTCTCTATCTATACACACACAATAGAATATTACTCAGCCTTAAAATGCTTCCATTTGCAACAATATGAATGAACCTGAAGGACATTCATTATGCTAAGTAATCTAAACCAGGCACCTAGGTGTGGAATCTAAAGTCAAACTCATAGTAGTGAAGAGTAGAATGGTGATTGCCAGAGGCTTAGTCAACAGGTACAAAATTTCAGTTAGACAGAAGGAATAAGTTTTTGAAATCCATTGCACTGTATGATGACTACAGTTAATGAAACGTATATTTCAAAATTGCTAAGAAACTAGATTTTAAATGTTCATTATGTGAGATGATGGATATAATAATTCTATAGCATATCTATCACATTAAACCCCACACATATATACACATATATACAATTATTTGTCAAAAATTTTTACTTAAGTGTAATTTTATTTTATAGTCACTAGCTAGTGAGATCTGATGTATAATTGAGTTACTCTGTATGTGAGAGCCAGTCTCCAAGATGGCTCCCAGTGATTCTCACTTTTTGATTTTCATGTCCTTAATGTAGTCTTCTTTCATAATGAATCAGGATTAGTCTATATAAAATGTGTTTTGCAAAGGTTATAGTTGGTGACTTTGAGGAGTAAGTTGTAAAGGACTTGCAGCTTCTGCTTTGATCTCTTTGGTTGCTTGACATGAAGGAGGCCAGCAGTCATCTCATGAGGACTCTCAAGAAGCTCTGTGGAGAGGTTCACAAGGGAAGAAGCCAAGGCTTTTACCAACATCCAGCACCAATTTGCCAGCCGTGTGAGTAAGCCCTGGGAAGTGGATCTGCTAGCCCATTCAAGCCTTCAAGTAACTATACTCCTAGATGACATCTTACTGAACCCCATGGGAATGCCTAGCCAGAGCTGTCCAGCCAAGTAGCTCCCAACTTCCTTAACTGTAGAAACTGAGAGATAATAAATATTTATATTTTTGTTAAGCTACTAAGTTTGGGGATAATATGCTATGCAGCAATAGATAATCAAAACAGTATATTGTAGATTCTGTAGCAAGCATGTCTATGTAAAACTCTGCTGATTAGAAAAGTCTTCAGAAAAAAAGGAACATTAAAAAAAAAAAGGAATATGTGTTGAGTCTTCAGAGATGACTAGGAGCTTGCAGGTGGAGCAAGGGCAGTCGTTTCAGGGTGAAAGAATAACTTGTCCATACTACCAGAAGTAGGAGGACATGAGTTATTTGAAAAACAGCAGTTAGTTCAGCATGGCTGGGGTGTACGGTTAAAGAATGAAGTACAGAGAGATTAGAAGAGCAGACTGAAAACAGCTCACAAAAGGACCTTCTGTGCCATCTCCTAGCATCGGTTGTTTTATCCTAAAGGCAATGGGAGCCATTAAAGAAATTTAAAACAAGCAATTGACATAAATCAACTATAAATTTTAGAATGAAGGCCAAATGGAAGATGTATTGGAGGTAGAAAGACCATTTAGAAACTCTTGCAAGTTCAGATGAAAATGATTAGTGTCTGGAATAAGGCCTTATCAATGTGAACAAGGAAGAACAAATGAACTTGGAGGGATAAAGGAGATTTACTTTTTAGAATATGAGAAACAAAGGAAAGGAAAGATGCGGGAACCAGGAGAAGAAAGTTTTTTGGGGCAATGGGGTGAGTTTGAGTGGCTTGTGGAACTTTTAGGTAGCGTGTACAGTAGGCAATTAGAAACACCGTTCTGGGGCAGAACCAAGAGGGAGTGAAGTCAGACTGAAGGAGACTTAAGGGTTTTGTTGTTGTTGTTGTTGGTTTTGTTTTGCTTTTTGGTACTAGGGATTGAACTCAGAGGCACTCGACCACTGAGTCACATCCCTAGCCCTGTTTTGTATTTTATTTAGAGACAGGGTCTCACTGAGTTGCTTAGCACCTCGCCTTTGCTGAGCATGGCTTTGAACTTGTGATCCTCCTGCCTCAGGCTTCTCAGCTGCTGGGATTACAAGTGTGTGCCACTGCACCCAGTGACACTTAAGTTTTTGAAGGCTTTTGTGTGCATGCACCCCTTATTAAAATGTGAATAATTCCATGAGCAAAATAAAATCTAAATAAAATTTAGAGTTTTAGATTTATCTTCCACTAGTAACAGTAAAGCTACTTAGAAATCAGATTTAAATAAGAACTGAGATAAAATTAGGTTAGAACCAAGTAGAATTAGTGAGCGTAACTCAAAGACTACCTTTTAATATCTTCCAGTTTTGCTGAGGATTAAACACATCATCCAAACCTGGTGGTTAGTTAAATGTAGAGACTGAACTTTTGGTATGCTTATTTCATCACCTCTAATTTTTTAGGCTGTATGACTCATTTTTCTATCACCGATTTTTTAAAAATTAATTAAATTTTGCTTCTGTTTACTTCACCTGTTTTCCAGTCAATTTGATCAGCTTCATGATCTGGTACTTCCTCCCATTTTTTTCTTTTTCCTCTTCCTGCTCTTTGTGAACAAAACAAAACAAATCCTTCCCCCTTATTAAATATATAATAGGTGTGGCAGGGATCTTAATTTCCTTGATTGAGTACTGTAGAGGATGTCTTTGTTCTTGATTTCATTGTCCATAGCCATCTAATTCTTTGAAATTGTTTTCCAAATAATAGAGTGATTTTAACCTTTAAGTATGGCCTAGTACCCAATACTGCAAGATGTAGAGTTCAATCAGTTTATTTGATTTCTACGTACCCAAGAATTATGTATTCAATATAATACTACATGGGTAATGCAGTGTCCATAGCATTAGTATTTCAAGGATTAAAGAAAAAGTTACTTATAAGTCATAGTTTTGTAATGAAGCCGGGAAAGAGAATTATAGCAGTATATGAGCTAAAATGCTAGACTTTGAACAGAACTTTTTTGGGGGGCAGTGGGGTACTGGGGATTGAACTCAGGGGTATTTGACCACTGAGCCACATCCCCATCCCTATTTTGTGTTTTATGTAGAGACAGGGTCTCACTGAGTTGCTTAGCACCTCGCTGTTGCTGAGGCTGGCTTTGAACTCGCGATTCTCCTCTCTCAGCCTCCCAAAGTGCTGGGATTACAGGCATGCACCACCACGCGTGGCTGAACAGAACTTTTAATTGTTTCAGAACTATTTCTACCCCAGTAAAAAATTACTATAAATGAAATTTATGCAATCTTATTTGTGGAAATACCTGTGGTTTTTAAAAAGTAGCCATTTAATCTTTGTCAGCACTAAAGTCCAAGGAAAGTGACATAAAAAATAAGTAAATGAACCTGGTATGGTGGTACACACCCAGCCACTTGGGAAGGCTGAGGCAGGAGGCTGAGGCAGGAGGATCACAAGTTCAAAGGCAGCCTCAGCAACTTAGCAAGACACTGTCTCAAAATAAAAAATTTTAAAAAGGCTGGGGATGTGTTCAGTGGTTAAGCACCCCTAGGTTCAATCCCTGGTACCAAAAAAAAAAAAAAGAGTAAATGGAGCTGAGTGTTTTTACCAGAGTGTTTTGTGGAAAGAACTCAAGGATAAAGAGACACCATTTAGTTTACTTAATTTTTTCAACATTAAATTGATGAAAAAGGAGGCTTAATAAAAAATTCCTAAGGTGCAAAGTATCTAATGAATATTTTAAACAGTTTTATAGCATAAAGGTAAAATTGCAAAATCCTAAGTAGTGGATATTTTTCTAAAACAAAATATTGTTTTTTTTCTGATTACACAATTGACATGTTCATTTTTAAAAAGTTAGTTAATACGGAAAAGCAGGAAATAAATTACATAAACCTATTAGCTACAGATAAACACTTAACATTTTGTGAACTTGCTTCCAACTGTTCCTTCATATTTGTGTATATATATTTATGCATATGGTTTAACAAATGTAGAATCATATTCTACATACACTGATCCTTCCTTCTGCTACACACTGTGGACATCTTTCCACATTTATAAATATAAATCTATTCTAGCTTTCTAAATGGGTACATGGCATTATGCTCTATATAAATATAATTTAATCAACCTTTTCCTACAACATTGAACATTTAGCATTCAAATTATTCCCAAGGTGTTTAGATTTTTCTTCTTTTCTTTCTTTCTTTCTTTTTTTTTTTTTGTGACAAGTTCTCATTAAGTTGCCAAGGCTGGCCTTGTACTTGCAATCCTCCTGCCTCAGCCTCCCAAGTAGCTAAGATTATGGGCCTTTGCCACCCTGTCTGGCTCCCAAGGTTTTCCTTTAATTGTCAGTACCATGGTGAACACCCCTGTCATATTTCTTTCTTTTGCCTAATTAAATTATTTATTTTAAATAAAATATGGCCTAGGGCATCCATTCGTCAAATGGATGAGAGTTATTTCTGGGATTTCTTACCCTATATAAGACCTCCAGGGGTTTTATTGGTCCTGTGAAACGGGAATGGGGTGATGCAGTTGATTCTCCTTTCTCTAACCAAGGACAGCTGTTCCCAGAGGTCTTCTCCACTCGTGGCAGTGAGGCATCCCAGCACTCTTTATTGCTGCTTCTAGGGTCTCAGTGCTTAATAACATGTCTCCCAGGCATCCTACAGGCATCCTGACCTGAGTCCTGTCCTTTGCAGGATCCTCTAAGGGAGGCAGACACTTGGAAAACTCCAAATCCCACAATCCTTCCCTGGTCCCAGTGCAGTTTATTCTTGTCCTTATATTAGCAAAGAGTTCTTGGAGAACAAAGGCCTATTAATTCCCTGCTGAGTCAAAGGAAGGGCAGGACTCCAGCCAGTGCACTTTTCTTAAGGAGATGGAGAGAAGGGGAACTTCCACTCAGTCTTTCCAGGTAAACTAGACAGTTGTTTTTGAGGATTTACTTAACCTCCTTAAACCTCAAATTCTTTATCTATAAGATAGCAACAAATAGCAACTCTATCCTTCCAGTTGTAGAGGCTAAAAAACTCAGTTGTATTTTGCTCTTCTCATTCTCTTGCCCTCAAGCCATCACATTCTTCCTGTTGAATCTTCAAAATAAATCCAAAATCTGACCACTTCTCCCCACCTCTACTGCTTTGGCTTTGGGTCAGACTCCATCATGTTTTTACCTGAACTTCGCAGTAACCCCTAAAGGGTCTCCCTAATTGTTCTTGTTTTCCTGTGATCAATTTTCAATACAATAGCCTCTGACTTTTAAAATAGATAATGGCTTTTTCTTTAATTTAGAGGAAACAGCAAAATTCTTAGATGAGCCTATAAACCTTCCTGTGTGACTTATCCTCCATCTCCCCCCTTCATTAAAGCTTAAGAAGCACTGCGTTTAAGCATCCCTTAACCAATGAATGTTACAGTCTTCCTCAGGAGCCCCTCAGTAACTCAAACATACAACATGTTTGCTTTCTAAGACAACTTTCTGGACAAGTCGCCTAGCCTCCTCCTACTAGAGAGCTTTCCACATTCTACCGTGTATGTACAAAATATGAAGGTGTGACTGCTCTAAAGGTGCAATGTTTCTCAAGGTAGAATCCTTAGATCACCCCCATTTGAATAACCTAGAGGGTTCGTTAAAAATGCAGATTCCTGGCCCTCACAACTTGCATCTATTGAATGTGATTCTCTTGAAGGACCCTACAAACCATTTTTTTCAGCTAACACTTGATACAAACCAATCTCCAAAGAACCTTCAGAGAACTCCTGGCTCCTGAAATGCAGTTTCTGTCCGTAAATGCTTTTCTTGGTATTGCATTATCTTTCCAACTCTGACCCTACTTCCTTAGCCTGTCCTGCAGAGAGTTATAAACTACTGTACTGAAATACAGTAGTTTAGTCACGATCCTATTGTTATATAGTAGTTTTTGTGAGAGATCATGCTAAATGCTGTTCTTGTACTTTTTCAAAAATATGCTAGTAGCATTCTAGAATTTCATTTTTGATTAGTTATCAATCACTAATATACAAATGAAATATAAGTCAGTAATTAAATGTTTATTTCTCTGCTTAATATATTCTTTTTTTAATTTTTTTTTAGTTGCAGATGGACACAATACTTTTATTTTATTTATTTATGTGGTGCTGAGGATCGAACCCAGTGCCCCATGCATGCAAGGCAAGCGCTCTACCACTGAGCCACAGTCCCAGCCCCTTAATATATTCTTATGTAATTAAAGAGAATGTTTTTTTCTGGCTGATGCTTTCTCTCTTTTAAACATATTTTTTAGTTGTTGATGGAACTTTTTTTTTTTTTTAATTTTTTTGGTACCAGGGACTGAACTCAGGGGCACTCGACCACAGAGCCACATCCTCAGCCCTATTTTGTGTTTTATGTAGAGACAGGGTCTCACTGAGTTGCTTAGTGCCTCGCCATTGCTGAGGCTGGCTTTGAACTAGCGATTCTCCTGTCTCAGCCTCCCTAAGTGCTGGGATTACAGGCTTGCGCCACTGCGCCCGGCTATTTTTTTATTTCTTTATATGTGGTGCTGAGAATTGAAGCCAGTGCCTCACACATGCTAGGCAAGTGCTTTACCACTGAGCCTCAGCCCCAGTCCCCTGATGCTTTCTTTAAGTCATCATGATCTCCTTCACCAGTATCTCACATCAGAATAGCCATTTTTACTGTCAGCCTTATTGGAAAAGTCCCTGGAAAGAGGAAGGGTATCATGGCAGTTATGGTATTTGTAAGTTTGTGATGTTGCATAGATAAATTTGACTTTATTATACCATTATTCTGGGCTTGGGAATTGGTGACAGGGAGAAGTGCTGAAACAAATGCTTGATGCCTAAACTGCTGGTTAACCTCTTTGTCACTACAGACTGCCATTGCTGACATGAAAGCTGAGAAGAATGGGCAACAGAAAGGCAAAACTCATTGTATAGCTACTAGTTAAGAAATTAAATTACATAGTTCAACTTCGCATTAATAGATACTAAATGTTCAATAATATAAAATTATACTTCTTGGAAATTAAATTTAAATGAAGTCCTAATTTTAATGAAGAAGACTCAAGAGGGAGAGACAACAGAATGTATTCCAGACTTCTACATCCCCCTCTAATAGTATTGTTTTAGATTTCATAATACCACTTTCAAAAAAAATTAGAAAATCAAAAAAAAGTCTCTTTTTTTCCTCTTGAAGAGGTTAAAGGTTTCACAGGTATTCTTTAATATGTCCATCTTTATATATTCTTCTGAACTCTCAGCAAGGTGCAGTCTCATTCTTTAAAACCTTCTGTAGTGAAATAGGAAACTAATACAGATACAGTAACCAAAGAGTTGTAAAATATAATCTGCTAGGGATTCTAGGGGAAATTATGCTTAATTCTAAGAAAGAGCCACAAAAAGAAAAAACAACAACAACAAAAAACCTTCTGTAGTGCTACCTTTCTTTTTATCCTCATTTTCCAGTTTTCTTCTTTGATTTGTGGCCATATCTGGGCCTCACCCTTTTTGTTTTGCTTCCTTGGGAAGTTGTAAATTCCCTTAGGCAGAAACTGTGCATTCTTTTTTTTTTTTTTTTAAGGATTTTTGTTGTTGTAGATAGACATAATACCTTTATTTATTTATTTATTTATTTATTTATTTATTTTTATTTAGGCTTACATGTTAACAGTGTAAGTTGATTCATTGTACATAGATAGAGGATAACATATCAATTCTCTAGTTGTAAGTTGCATAGAATCACAACATATATGCAGTCATACATAAAGTTAGGGTTATTATGACCGTCATATTCCACCACCCTTGCTGTCCCCATGCCCCCTCCCCCCTTACACCCCTGTGAACAGAGATCCACCTTTGTTCCCATGTCCTTCCCCACATTATGGATCAGCATCCACTTATCAACAAGTACATTTGGCATTTGGTTTTCTGAGATTGGCTTACTTCACTTAGCATGATATTCTCCAACTCCATCCAATGGAAATGCCATAATTTTATTCTCTCTTATTGCTGAGTAATATTCCATTGTGTATATATATCACAGTTTCTTTATCCAGTCATCTATCGAAGGGCATCTAGGTTGGTTCCACAGTTTAGCTATTGTGAATTGAGCTGCTATAAACATTGAAGTGGCTGCAGCACTGTAGTACGCTGTTTTTAGACTTTTGGGTATAGACCTAGGAGTGGGATAGCAGGCTCAAATGGTGGTTCCATTCCAAGTTTTCTAAGGAATCTCCATACTGCTTTCCAGATTGGTTGTACCAATTTGCAGTTCCACCAGCAATGTATGAGTGTGCCTTTTTCCCCACAACCTCGCCAACACTTATTGTTGTTTGTATTCTTGATAAT
>PVHX01006000.1:0-25230 GCA_004024805.1 Geosciurus inauris
TTTTTTTTTTTTTTGCCACCTAAATGACTGTGGATTAATAGACCCAGAGAATGCCAAACAAACTGTAGAAGGGAAAGAAAAGTTCAAGTCAGTTACTGGGGTGCCGCAGTGAGACTGCAGTCCCTCTAGCCCTGTGCAGCGGAGGTGGCTCTGCAGCTGTCACCCTCTCTCTCACATCTGCTCTGGGGTTCAGTCCCCAACTCGTCAACCACATGCTCATGCTCTGGATTTCCTTGGGATTTTCTGGAGAGCTTTGATTTGGTCTCAGGAGCCTAGGTTTTGTTGCTTATAAACTAGAAACAAAAGTTGATGCTGGGAAGAAACCTCAGAGGAAGGCAAAGTCACAGCAAAGACTTTGGTTCAAATAGTCTTGGATCCAAATCATAATGCTGACACTATCTGTGTGACCTCTCTGAGCTTCAGTTTTTTCACCTAATTATAACTGGGAATATAATATTTCACAGGGGTTTTGTAAAACCTAAGTCAGTGGTCCTCAAAGTGTGGGCCTCAGATCGGCATCACCTGGGAACTTACTGGAAATGCAAATCATCAGGCCTCACCCCAGGCACACTGTTATGATTTGAATATGTTCTGCCCCTCCAAAATGCATATCAATTTTTTAAAAAATATTTTTTAGTTGTAGATGGACACAACATCTTTATTTATTTATTTTTATGTGGTGCTGAGGATCAAACCCAGTGCCTCACGCATGCGAGGCAAGCGCTCTACCACTTAGCTTCAATCTCAGCCCCGCATATCAATTTTTAAATTTTCTTTCTTTTTCTTTTTCTTCTCCTTCTCCTTGTTCCTGGTGCTTGGGATCAAACCCAGAACCTTGTGTATAGCAGGTAAGCACTCTACCATGAGCCACATCCCCAGGGCCCCATGTGGAAATTTGACTGTACTGTGGCAATGTTGGGAGGTGGGGTTCTTAGGAGGTGATTAGATCCTTATTAAAGGTTAATAGCCTTCTTTCCCAACTGGGCTAATTCTCACAGTAGTGAATGACTTTGCTCTCAGGACTGGCTTAGTTACCACAAGAGCGGGTTATTATAAAGTGGCTGTACCCCTCATGTCTTGCCTCTTATTCACATGCCTGCTTTCCACCTTTCCTCCATGTTATTATGCAGCACAAGGCCCCCCATCAGATGTAGCTGTGTGATCTTGGATATCCAGCCTCCTAAACAGTAGCTAAGTAAACTTTTTAAAAAAAGAAATAGGTTACCCAGTATCAGGTACTGTGTTACAGCAATAGAAAATGGAAGCCAGTCGTGGTGGAGTCCTCCTATAATCCTAGTGACTTGGAAAGCTGAGGCAGGAGGATTGAAAGTTCAAGGCCAGCCTCCGCAACTTATCATGGGCCTGAGTAACTTAGTAAGAACTTGTCTCAAAATAAAAAATAAAACGGACTGGGGATGTGGCTCAGTGATTAAGCATCCCTGGGTTTAATCCTCGGTAAACAAAGAAAGAAAGAAAGAAGAACCAAAGAAAAAGAAAATAGATTAAAACACACACTGAATCAGAAACCTAGACTGTGTTCTAAAAAATCCTTCAGGTGATATCCACTGAGGTTTGAGAACCACTGCTGAGGATAAAGCTTCTAGCACAGATATGGCAGCAAAGTGAGACCAAGGCAAAGGTAGTTCCTGGCATTGCTATTGTTTAGAACTTAGCTGAACCATGCTTTTATAGGTGGATCAACATGAGCCCAGGGAAGCAGCAGTTTGTTCAGATCATAGTGAATTAGAAGCACAGTTGGGGCTGAACCCATATCTTCTGGCTTCCAGAAGGGTGCCCTTTCTTTTCTGTTTTCTTCCTATACCTCTAAAGAAAAAAAATTTAAATAATTAACCAAAGTGTCTTCTTTATAGACTTTAGGAAATAGAGATAACAGCCCAAATTAAGGCTAAAGCTTATCTGTAATTCTAACCTTCCCTCCCAAGAAATAGCAGAAATTGACTTTTGTATGATTCTTCTACATTTTTAATGTGCCTAGACATAAGTGTACAATATATTTCTCTATTATGTATGCAAATAATGTGTATTGTCATTCATATAATATGTATAATATGTTTCTATATACATTTACATATAGAAACACAAAGTTGGGTTCACACTGAATAAATTAATTTAAAAGTCAAATAGTACTGCTAAGAGAAGAAAAAGGAGGAAGAAGAGGAGAAGGAGAAGAAGAAAGGAACCTCCTTACTCCCAATTCTTGGTTCCAGAGACAACTACTTTCTATTTTTTTAGTTATTGTATTTTACTCTATTTTTGTAAATAACATGCTTATAGTACTTTTCCTTGATTTTCTCAGATTTAAATATTATATATTGACTTTAAACTATGTAGGAGGAGGACTTAATCACTGCCCAATTTTTTTTGTAGCTCATTGTGCAAAATTTGGTAATACCTAATATTTACTGAGCATTCATTATGTGGCCAATATATTCTAAATACATATGTGTATTAGTTTATTTGTTCTTAAATGTATTCTTACTTTCTTCTTATAAATAAGGAAATGGAATCCCACTTCAAAATATGTCCCCTTGCTCAAAATTATACCCAGTATCCCCCCATGGGAACATTAAGTTCTAGGGGAGGCATATTGTGTGTTATTTTGAGCAAGGGGACATATTTTGAAGTGGCTCATTTAATGACAAATCCTTTAACTGCCTCCTATTCTCCCACTATGATGAGTTTCCAAAGGCCATCAAAGTCCCCACCGCAGGAATCCAGAATTGGGATAAATTGAGTCAGTCTTCAGCTTTCTGAACTGTCAAAAGTACATTTTGATACTCTCAGTAACTCTTTGCATCTGCCCCAAAGACCAAATATCAGAGACATCTGGTGTGCAGTAAGAATGACCCAGACATCCAGAGAGAAGCAGAGAAGAGACCCAAAGAGCAAGAAAGTTTATGAAGGTTTCCAGCTCCTCATGAAACTTGACTCATCTCTGCCCTTTAATTTATTAAAATGTCCCTGAATCTTAAAAACAAATTATCTGTCTTTGATTTAAAAGTTCAACTGTAGTTCTGTTGCTTGGCTCCAAATAACACTAATGCATACATAATCATACACAACACAGTCCAGATTAGAACCCTACACAGGAGCACACAGAGTCGGTGGGAAACTGGGTTTATCCCCATTCACCCAGTTGTAGTCTACAGGATAATTAGATTGGAAAACAGAAGCATGCAAAATCAAGAGGAGGCAAGCGTAGCTTTGTGTGGGTGGGTGAGTGGAACCCACCCAGACAGTAATTGGTAGGACCAAATATCTCAGGAGCAGTTGAACATGATTATGATCGGGCCACATGGGAATATATAATACGAATATAGTTTGGGAGGTGTCTTGGAGTTAAAAGGAGGAGTTCTGAACTGTTGTAGCTTTTGTGATTTAGATGGTTGGCAAAACCACAGAATAGCTGTTAGCTTCTATCTCTCACGAATCTACTGATTTTTCCTTAAATAGCAAGTCAGCTTTGTACAACCTACTTTTTGAGGGGGCTACTGGGGATTGAAACTGGCATACTCTACTACTGAGCTACACCTCCAGCCTACACTTCCTCTTTAATTTTGAGACACTGTCTCACTAAGTTGCCCAGGTTGACCTTGAACTTGTGATCCTCCTGCCTCAGCCTCCCAAGTTGCTGGGATTATAGGCATGTACCACTGCTTCTGGCATTTGTGCAACCTAATAAAGATAGATTTGCTTCTGGTCTAGTTCAAGTCAGAAGCTACCATCACTGAAACAACAACCCAACAACCAAAAAATAATTATAAAGTCTTTATCCCTCTATTCCTCCCATAGCTCTCTTGACACTTTCCAAGCCCCTATTCTTTTTTTTTAATTTTTTTTTAGTTGTAGATGGACACAATATCTTTATTTTATTTATTTATTATGTGGTGCTGAGGCTCGAACCCAGTGCCTCACTCATGCCAGGCAAGCGCTGTATCACTGAGCCACAATCCCAGCCCCCCAACCCCCCATTCTGAAAAGGCAACTATTTTATTTAGTTCTGCCTGGAAATCTCTCTTGAGATTGCAGTCACATATTGACCAGGGCTGCATCATCTAAAGGCTTGACTGGACTGGAGGATCATTTCCAAAGTGGTGTACTCAAGCTGATGTCAAATTGACGCTGGTTGTTGGCAGGGTCCTTAGTTCCTCTCCTCATGGACTCCACAAGGCTGCTGAAATGTCCTCATGCCATGGTGGCTGGCCTTCCCCAGAGCAAGTATTTCAAGTGAGAGGGAGCCAGGTGGAAGCTATATTCTTTGCATGATGGCCTCAGAGGCCACAGAGCATTACTTCTAGCACATTCTATTTGTTAGAAGTGAGTCATCAATGGCCCACATTCAAGGAGAGGGGAGTTGAACTCTATCTTTTGGAGGAATGTGTGTCAAAGAATTTGAAGACATATTTTAAAATCACCATAGCAAACAATATACCTGTTTCCATGGACATAGAAGGGAAGCTACTGTGGTTCTTTCTTCTCTATTCAACATTTGAATACCCACAATCTGGAAGGGCTAAGAGGACTCAGATCCTGTGCCAGTCACACTTATTGCTTGTGGCTTCCAAGGACACAGTGTTTCAAAGGATTCTGAGGCATACCTGAGTCTAGCAGGAAAGAGTGCCATGGTTCACTAGTGACACTGCCATAAAGCCCAGAGGACGGCGTGCTGCTGCAGGAGCCAAGAATTTGTTATTTCTGTGGTTGGTGTTAAGCTCTGTGATAGGGATGAATATGAACAAGGCACAGGTCTGAGTTGTGTGGTTTTTTTTTTTTTTTTTGGTACTGTGGATTGAACTCAGGGGTACTCAACCACTGAGCCACATCCCCAGCCCTATTTTGTGTTTTATGTAGAGACAGGGTCTCACTGAGTTACTTAGTGCCTCGCCATTGCTGAGGCTGGCTTTGAACTCGCAATTCTCCTGTCTCAGCCTCCCAAAGTGCTGGGATTACAGGCATGCGCAACTGCGCCCGGCAGGCCTGAGTTTTTAATTGCTTACAATGTATTTCCTGAAGACTGTGATGGACACAGTGAAGTACTCACTGAAGTCCAGTCATCCCTTCTTTCACAGTGATAGAACTGTAGCCAGACACAGGGCTGCCCAGCAGACACATTTCCCAGTCCCTTTTAAAGTTAGATACAGACATGTGATTACGTTTTCTCCAAAGACGCCGGTTCTGGTATGATGCCTTAACACTTGGCTACACCTAAGAGATGGTGAAGAAAAAATATGGAAGGAACCAAGGTCCCTGAATGACTGTGTGAAGTAGAGAGCCCCAAGCCAAACTGAAACCTGCTCCCTTGACTTTTTGGTGTTGTTGTTGTACTGAGGATTGAACTCAGGGACTCTTAACCACTGAGCCATATCCCCACCCGTTTTTAGATGTTTTATTTTGAGATAGGGTCTAACTTTTTATTTTGAGATAGGGCTTCTCTAAGTTGCTGAGGTTGGTCTCGAACTTGTGATCCTCCTGCCTCAGCCTCCTGAGTCACTGAGATTACAGGCATGCACCATTGTACCCAGCTCTCTTGACTTTTACATGAGAGAGAAATAAATATTTTTGCTCTACCACTGCCCACCCTCACCCTGCTTTTAAATTGTTTTTTATATTTTGAGACACTGGTCTTGAGGATCTCTTTCTTACAGTAACCTATACAACAAACACAGATGAGCATATAATAAAACACCATAAAATTGTCACACTGCACAAAAGACATAGCTTCATGTAAGAACCAACTGAGTCATACTGAGTGTTGCAGATGGTAATCAGTCATAGAACTGTTGTGAGGGTTAGATAATATAACACCTATGAAGTGCTTCTTATAGTACACAGAATAATATAAATGCTCAGTAAACATTAAGAGTTTGCTCTTATAAATTCACTTATAAGCACTGGTATCATGTTTTGGCAAAAAGTGTACGTGTCCAGAATTGGACTTTTTTTTTGTTCTGTCCCACCATTTCATCTGTTTTCTTGATCAGGTCTATTTCTTGTCCATTAATCCATTATCTGATATGTAACCAGGATGATGTCTGGGTCAAGAAAGCTAATGCACAGCACAGACATGGTCTTGGTCTCTGAGGAGTTAATTGTGGTCACAGAAGAGTGAGAGTCTGTTCTTAACATTGAAAAACTAAAACCATAGAAGGAATTTAAAGTATTAGAAGTAAAATCAGTAATTCTAGATCTGAGCCAAGGCAGTCTGAGTATTAGAGGTGTATTAATGCTCATGAGCAGAGCTGCTGTATAACCAGTACATTGTTCATGAAGAAATGTACTTAGTGGGGAAACACACGGTGCACCAACATATGATGGCGGAGATGCCACCTCTCTGTTTCTCAAAGATCCTTTAGAAGAAGAGACAATGCAATTATCAGGAATTAAATACTTGGTTCTTCCTTAGAATCAGGAAAAAAGACACCTTTTACTGTTTTTCCTCTGCATGCTTTTTTGAAGCCTGGAAGTGGGCGGAGGTCACAGTTGTGGGCATGAGACAAACTGTGTGGCTGATCCCTGTCCTCAGTAAGCTTACAAATGTATGGGAAAGATGGGTACTCACTGGAGAGAAAAACTACAGCTAAGGAATATTTAGATCTCACAGAGTGGGTTGAATGTTATGGAAGGCAGAGGAAGGATCTCGTCTTGTGAACTAGGTGAGCCCATTAGTAAAGCTGGAAGAACCAGTGGCTTGGTACCAGATTTCTTCTGGCAGTTGATAATTGGTTATTAGTTCAATTCCTACTTGTATTGTGTAACAACAGACATGCCAGAGCCAGGTAGAGAAGGATATTCAGCAAAGATTGTTTTTGGTCTGGACAACTAGAGGGTTTCTTTAATGTGTTCCCTTTTAGGAGGGGAATGACAAGAAAAGGAAGGCGCGGGAAGAGAAGAAAAAAGAGAAAGAACTTTTGTGCCTTACCTGGTTCAAACCCTCACAAAGCCCCCTAACTTGCCCTGCACCTCCTCTTCAGCCTTGGGTTGACTCTATCTGTGTCTATTCAAAGGGAATCAAATGAATGTGTTTAACGTGTCATGTGAGCCTTCTAATATATTTGTTTTTACTTGTATATAAACTTTCACAGGATTTCTCACTGGAATTTGAAGTTTTCAGAGCTGCCTTCTATTCCAAAGATGGCTTTGTCTTTTGAAAGTCCGAGGAATGTCTTTTCGGCTGTATTTGAGATGTGAGAGAATCAAGTTGGGGTAAAAAAAAAAAAAGAAATTTTTTTTTTGTAGCTTAAAAAAAATTCTCAGACATTTTTTGCTAAGCCATAAATCAACAGTGGTTGAATTAAAACAGATCAAGCTTGGCTTGGGTTTAGACCTCCATGAGGTCTCTGGCTCAGCTTGAAGGGAAAAAAAAATAAGTTAATACTTTTTTTAAAAACCAGCTCCTGTGCACGTCCAGTTGGAAGAGAGCAAATTCTGCCTAATGAGAGCCGGCCCTTCTAATCACTCCATTTGTATCTACAGGGTGGTTCTTCACATTGGTCCCAAACAGGGTTTCCTGGTCTTTTCCTTACATATGCATGGAGACTGACAGAGAAGATGGAAACTTATTTGGCAAGTCCAGAGCCCATCTTTCAGATAGTGTCGTTTGCCCACAGAATTGCTACTATCTAATCTTCAACTTCAGTGAGAACTATGCATTGGCTCATTGGTTTCTGGCTTTGAGCAGCAACTTACAGAGAGAGAGAATCATGATCCATTCCCCAAGACAGAATGTCTGAGCCAGATGCTGGAAGGAAGCTCCATGGGAGGCTGATCATCTTCACCTCAGTGGGTCAAATCTAATGGAAACATCTTTGTTTTCAAAGGCAAAAGCCAAGCCTAACAGTCATTAGAAAAGTCACCTGTGATTTGTCAGATGTGGCATCTGCACAGAACCATGACCTCAACTGTTTTCATCGCAAATCTTTGGGGCATTTCTCTGAGAAGCAACATAAAAGAAATTTCCAGAACCATTGGACTTTTGAGGATACATATTTCTTCCCAGGCACCGCAAGCATTTCATTCTGCGGATCTACAACTTTGGAACTTGTATGACTTATGTAATGTAAGCATTTTAGAATTGCATGTGGTTTCCTTCCCCTGTTTTCTTCCATTTTTTGGTAATTTTATTATTCATGCTTAATGTTTGAGGGTGTATCTTAAAAGGAACCATATCCCCATCCCTACCTTGAATTGTGACCAAGTGATCGGCATTGCTTTCTTGTTGGCTAATGTAATGAACAAGTTATTTCATGGACAATTTAAGTCCTGGAAAGCCAAAACCCAGAGAGAAACTTACCAATGTTTATAGAAGACAGACAAATATCCATTAGGCTTGAAAATCTCTAGTTAATTCACTTATCAAACATAACTATAATGGCATCATATAAAGAAAAGGAAAAAAAAATCTAAGTACCAAGAAGGTGTACATGGTCTCTGACCTTGATTGTGAACCAGTTGCTTTGTCTCTTTTAAGCAGAGTTTCAAAGGAGAAATTGTTTGCAAAACATGTTAAAACTATTTAGCTCTATAAAATGGCTAAAGTCCACCATGTCTTTAATGTATATGCTGATTCTTTCTAGGTTCTCAGAGCATCAACCCTCTGCTAACTTCCTTTTTCTGAAACAGTCTCTATCAGTTTTTCCTGGAAGTCCTAAAGCTACTCTCCTACATGCTTTCTTTTTTTTTTCTCTCTCTCTCTATCTCTCTCTTTCTCTGTATCTGCTCTACCTTTTATAGCAGAAGCCAACAATGTCACTTCATTTCTGTAGTTTCCACTTCTCTTCCTCTCTCTATATATAAAAGCTCAATTATGATCATTTAGGAAAGAAAGAGCAACCAGATATGGTCTTCATACATTAAATGTAGACGTTCACCAATTCACAAATTCAATCAAAAGTACACCATTAAGCCGGATGCGGTGGCGCAAGCCTGTAATCCCAGTACTTTGAGAGGCTGAGACAGGAGAATTGCGAGTTCAAAGCCAGCCTCAGCAAGGGTGAGGCGCTAAGCAACTCAGTGAGACCCTATCTCTACATAAAACACAAAATAGGGCTGGGGATGTGGCTCAGTGGTCGAGTGCCCCTGAGTTCAATCTTCAGTACCAAAAAAATTTTTAAAAGTACACTATTACATACATTAAATATATATATTCACCACTTCACTAATTAAATTTCAAAAGTATATTATTGTTAATGTGCTTTTTTATCACTTTATGAATGATAAATATAGGTCAAATGGCTCTTAGAAATGTGTGTTTCTATTATTCAACTGAATGATAATATTAGTTGTCCTCTAGTTTCCAACTATTTTTTTCTTTTACTCGTGGAATTCCAAATTTCAACTGACAAATCCAGATACATGTTTCCTCATGCAATCCCAGAAACTACCTGTCTAATCCCACAATGAATGCCTTAGTAGCAAAACGAATTGTTTCCTCTTGCCCCAGGACAGTTCAGAGTCAAAAGAGGACATATTATAGTATCACTAGAAAGAGATCAATTGGTCTTTAACTCTACTACACACCACTAGTGGAAGCTTCCAGACGTATGAAAACATGCTGAACTTCAGTTTCTCTCCAACAAAAATAACAATAATAACACTTCTCTCTGCCCTGATTTGAAGACAATAACAACTGCTCACCAAACTGTTGTAAGAATTAAATAAGATAACATATAGAAAGTCTTTAGAATACAGTAAGTGCATGATAAATAGCTGCTATAATTTTTAGTCCTCTGGGTCCTCCTCCCATGTGATCTTGGTGGGAGATGAGGATTCCATTCTCACCTATATATCTCCATGTTCTCAACAATGAACCTTCCTGAGTCAGGAGCCCACCCAGGATCACCTGTACTGTCTTTGCAGTAAAACTTTTTGCTAGACAAAGTCAAACATGGGAGTTAAAACAAACAAACAAAAACCACTGGTTGTGTTTATGAAGAGGGGTAAGTGAGCCATGGCTATTCATCCTTGCTGTCAGTGGGTTCCAGTCGACAAGTCAGACTGGCAGTCAATGCAAGGTCCTTGGCCAGAATACGGAGTGAGGGAGACCGGGGCAACATTGTTGGTTGAACTAGTCTGGGTTTCTCCAAAGACAGCAAAATGGTGTGATTGGTACTTTTGATGATGACTGAAAAATAAACACGTAAGAGCATCTGAACCACCCTTTAAATAAATTCCAGTGCTGGGTCTAATTTCAACATAGTTTAAAAATACTACGTGGAACAGAGCTTTCCCAACTGTAGTGTAAGCCTTTAATACAGTATGAAATCAATTCAGTGGGATGTTATCAGCATCTTAAAAAAGAGATGAATAGAATACAACAGAATACATCAAAATAAGGCAAGTTTTGTTTTACGAAACTGGGTTGAGATATGAGTTTTTTACTTTTTATTTTTTGGGGCACTGGAGATTGAACTGAAAGTCAGGCAAGTATTCTACCATTGGGCTACATCATTGCCTTCTCTATTTTTTATTTTTATTTATTTATTTTTTTGAGACAGAGTCTTATTAAATTGCCCCAGCTGGCCTTGAACTTATGATCCTCCTGCCTCAGCCCCCCAAGTAGCTGGCATGTGCCACTATGCTCAGTTAATTTTGTATTTTATTTTTGGTATCAGGGGTTGGCCCAGGGGTGCTTAATCACTGAGCTACATCCCCAGTCCTTTTTTTATGTGTTATTTTGAGACAGGATCTCGCTAAGTTGCTTAAGGCCTATCAAATTGCTGAGGCTGGCTTTGAACTTGTGATCATCCTGCCTCAGCCTCCTGAGCCCCTGAGATTATAGGTGTGTACCACTGGACCTGACTAGAATATATTTTTTATTATGAACTATAGTGAAGATATTTAAAAGCCACTGATAATAGACTCTTAGAAAGGACTGAGTTCATTGTTGTTTTTCAGTACTGGGGATTGAACCCAGGGGCACTCTACCATTGAGCTACAATTCCATCCTTTTTATTTCATTTTTTAAAATTTTGAGACAGAGTCTCCCTAAGTTGCCCAAGTTGGCCTCAAACTTGTGGTCCTCCTGCCTCAGTCTTCCGAGTAGCTGGGATTACAGGTGTGTACCTCTGCTCCCACCTGAAAAGATTGTTTTACTGCTAAAATATTATCTATATCCAGCAAGAACAAGTTTTATTTTGAAAGTTCTTCACAGAACCAAAATTACTGCCCCTTATAAAAAACATAGCCACTAGCACCTTAAATTCTAATCCAGAAAAAACTATAAACTTTCTGTTAAATTCTGAGAGGTCTTGGGATTCAGTGGTCCAGGACAAACTATCAAGTCAAACAAAATTGAGATTTACCAAAAAAGTAAAGCAGATGTGGTTATATAAACACTGGTCCAAGCAGAGAGGATTAATTGGAATTTCACTGAAACATGGGAGGTAAAATAATCTCCATGAATAAGAATGATGGTTGGAGGGCAAATGGAACCTTCTTCCAGTACATAATAGGTGCCCAATAAATATTCCTGAATAAATGAAAATGATCATGTTACAAGGCTAACTACGTCTTTCAGAAGCATTTGGGTTTGGGAGTTGGGGGGCAATCCACAATTCTTGGGAGGTTTGAGCAATAAAAATGGCATTTAGCAAGAGTGATGGAAAACAATGGTCTGAGTGATGCCACATTCTGGGAATGAGAGTTAGTACCTGCACTGGTTATTCTCCGAATTCCACCCTTTCCTACTCAACCCAATCTCCACCCTCTTCTGCCCTGTTCTGTCCTGGGAGATGTACCTGGAAGCATGGCCTCATCTGTCTCCCTTGACCTCTGGCTTCTGGTTAGGTTTGACTGATGGCGATGAGCTGGTTGGAGGAGAAAGAGACAGAGTACTCCTATTCGTCCTCACCAGCCTGACTGTCACAGGTGCGGCATCCCTTGAAGGCTCCCTCCAGTGTCTGCCTTTGTGGTACCACTCTCGTTGCTTTCTGGAAACACTGGTTCCTCTCTTCGTCCTTTCAGGGCCAGCTTCAGTAATGCATCCTCACTACTGTTAGTTGCTGTGTGCCTCCATTTCCCTTGTGGGTTCCTTCGACCCTGATTATCCCTCCATATGTGGTCATTTCATAAAAAATCTAACAAACTTTCTGGGATTTTTTTTTCTTTCTGTTTCTTGCTTGGACTCTGAGAGATAAACATCCATGAATTAACTTTTTTAAAAATTGAAGAATGGCATTAAGTATATAAGCCATGAACTTTCCAAAGCATCATTTCTTCTATCTTTAATAAATTAAAAGATATTTTAAGTTCCTGAGAAGTGCTAAAATCCTATAGTGTTGCTCTTTTTTTTTAAACCCAGGAGTGCTTAACTACTGAGCCATATCCTCAGCCTATTATTATTATTATTATTATCATTTATTATTTTGAGACAGGATCTCACTAAGTTACTTAGGGCCTTGCTAAGTTGCTAAGGTTGACCTCTAACTTGTGAGCCTCCTGCCTCAGCTTCCTGAATCACTGGGATTACAGGATGTGCCACCACACTGGCTAGTTTTACTCTTATACAGCATACTGTGGGCATCTCCACGGTTAGGCTTCTAGTGATTTGGTTTCTGGATAAAGAGAAATATCACGTGATGATGTGATGTGATGTTAGGTGAGGCAAGAGTTGGTTAGACCCACTGGGCTACCAGGAAAGTGCCTCAGAGAATTTGCAGGTCTTCGGGGCAAGAGAACGCCTTAACAGGGCGAGTTTGGTGGTCACTGAGGGAAAGAGAGGATGGATCTGGCTTTCTATCCCTGAGCATTCCAGCAAGGAATAAAGAATAAAAGAAGAACCTTCAAGAATAGTACAGTGGGCAATGGCACAGCCAGGAGAACTTCCTAGAAAGAGACTGAACGTGGTCCATGTGTTAGCTTTTCATTGCTGTGACCAGAATACCTGGTCAACCTAAAGGAGGAAAGGTTTGTTTTGGCTCATGATTACAGAGGTTTCAGTCCATGGTCAGCCAGCTCCATTGCACTGGGCCTGAGGTAAGGCAGAACATCAGGCAGAAGGATGTGGTGGAGGAAAGCCACTCAGCTCATAGCAGCAGAGAAAGGGGCCTGAGAAGATACAGTCTTGGTACAGCCAAGGGCACAGCCTCACTGACCTACTTCCTCCAATCATACCCCATCTGCCTAGCATTTCCACTACCTTGGTAGTTCATTCAGTTATTAATGAAGTAATTCACTGATGAGGTCAGAGTCTTTAGGATCCTATCACTTCCCCAAAACCCAACCTCTGGACATTGCTGCCTTAGGGACCATATCTTCAACACATGAGCTTTAGGAGGACATCTCAGATGCAAACCAGAACTGTCATGCTGAGGATTCACCAAAGCCTGATGTGGCTGCAATGACACTTATCTTTTGCTTCCTCTCTCTTTTTCTTTTATTCCTGTTAAATTGTTGACATTGGTATCTATCTATCTCAGTCACCAGGTAAACTCAGTCACCCTCCTCCAGGTATAGCTCTCCTTTCAGTATTACTGGGCTTGTAAGCCTGAGTATTTTCCAGTGTTTTGTTTTCAAACCAGCATATCTAAGGCAATGGAGTGGTTGGTACAAAGGCCAGATATGAACCAAATAATAGACTGGGTTAGTGAGAGTAGAAGTTAGCAGTCTGTCTCCCAGGTATGAACTTGCTGAGGGCGAGGATATCTATCTTGTCCATTTCTGCTCCCCAGTGCAAGGCACATAATAGAAGCTCAATAAATATTCATATAGCACATGATGGTATCAGAAATCAACCAATAGTTTATTTAGAACATCTCTGAGTTAAGCAATAACCCTAATAGTCAGGTGGGAAGACTAATGAAAAGCATATTTCCCTACATTTAAAGGACAGAGTGACTCCAACATGATATACTTATATTTTAACTTGAAGCACTTCACCAAAAATTAGAGCTGCCATTGAAGAAGTTCCTTGGACCTATAGAAGCTCTTGTGTTCCCTCCTGCCCCTCTCCCCAGATGAAAGGGAGCCCATCTGGCACACGCTGGAAACCAGATGTGCTGCAGCAACCAGCATAAAGGTCTCCCTGTGCTCACAATTCCTGTCTAGGAAGTCAGAGAACTTTTGGGAAATGCAGAGCACTGGCCAAATTGGTTTGCCATGGAATGTATAAACCCAACTGACCCCATGATTGGATTTCATCTTCTGACCACAAGAGTGCCAGGCAAGGGAAATGACTGAAGTTTTCCCCATCTAAGGCCTATTAAGACAAACTGATTGACTTTAAACTTTCAGGTTTTAATTTGCCTTCTACCCAGATGGCCCTTAGGGAAGGCTGGAACAGCCCTTCCCCCTAAAGACTGGTTTAACTCTTTTTCTCTTTGGTTTCTTTATCTGAAGGAATTTTTGAAAAGGTAATACACACTACAAATTGTAAAATAAGTAACAAATTTATTGTAGAAGGTTCTGGAAATACTATGAAAATATTGAAAGTAACATTTAAAAATCAACTTCAGGGGCTGGGGATATAGCTCAGTGGTAGTGTGCTTGCCTAATATGCATGGCCTTGGACTTGATCCTTAGCACTGCAAAAAAAAATATTGTTTTAAATAAATAAAAGCAACTGCAATTATTCTACCCCCAATCTCATAATTGATATTTTTTGTATTTCTTATTAATTATTTATATGAATCATGTGTATGTGTCTTTAAAAAATCAGGACTAATTTTTTTTACTGTGTTATAATTGAATATCCTGGAACATAAACTTTTTCTACATCTCTGTCTATGTTTTCTCATGCTTGGTTTTAAAAAGAGGAATTAGTGGCTCAAAGACAAACATTGTTGAGGCTCTCCATGTGTATTATCAAATTGCTTTCCAGATAGGTTGTGCCAATTTTGACTTTATCTGCTGGTTTGATTGTGTCTTTGAAGGAAGTTTGCTTCCTTCTCTCAGACTGCATTTTGAGTTGAGATTCTAGGTCAAGGCAAGGCCAGTGAGTGATACAGCCTGTTTGTGATATTTGATGTAGTCCTACATGACTCTTCTCCTTGGCAGGTGAATAGGTAGGTTAGACCATCTTGGCATGCTTTCCATCCAAATATTCCAAGACTCCATTCATGAGGAAAAAGAAAAAATTGATATATACACATATTCTCAGGGACCCTTGGGCTCCAGCCTTCACTTAGATACCATGGGGGCCCTTATTGGCACTATTGGCACCATTAACACGTATTTTGCTTATTAATAAACCTAATATTTACACAGAACCAAGTAAATCTATTGAGGGAAAGGATTTGGTGTCTGGTCTGTCAAGAAAGAAATATCCAACATAGAGAAGGCAGATAGGACTTCACACACCTCACAAAATATCACAGTCAGGGAGGTTCAGGTATGTCCAACAGACAACAATCTGAATCTTAATGTGGTTGACATTCAGTGGTGTTTGGGCTACACCGGAGTCGGATTTTCCTTTCTATATTTGGGAAATTCTCCACCATACCAGCCTTGGAACAAAGTATGCTCTCTTCTCCCAAGAGCCAAATACTTAATTCCTAAGCATCCCTTACAGTAGGCTAGGGGCATGGGACCCAAACTGGGGTAAGCAGGTGTCCTTCCCACACTCAGATTTGGGAGCTAGTGACTTATGAAGTAAGATCAGAGGAGAATTCTTCCTGTAGCAGCAGCAGTGTCTACAATATTGGGTTTCCCAGTGGTGGCAATGGTGGCAGCAATAGCCCCAGAATCCAAGGTCAGGGGCAGTGGTGAAGAGCTCTGCAGTGTGGACTTGGCTGTGGTCCTTACAGCCTTTCTTACAAGCCTGTTTTCCAAGCCTGTCCCCTAACCTCCCAATAACTTGTGGGTTCCCCAATATCCTTTCCATTAATTCCTTTTCTGCTTAAACCAGTCCGCTGCTCGCAACCTAGAATCCTGGTTGATTGTATCCATCAGACTCCGTATGGTCATCTAGAAATCAGGACTCTTGGTACTATGCTAGCTTAGGGCACCGAGATGAAACTAAAGCACATGAAAGCACTGAATCTCCACACCACAGTGTATAGCAGAAGCCCAGTGTATGATGAATGGTCACCCTTGTTTTCAGTCCTAAGCATTTCAAGTACCTGGCCCATGAAAATCAGGGCGCCAGAGGGAGAAAAAAAATCAAGCCATTTTAATCAAAGTTGTAAACATCACTATCATCATAATTATAGCAGTCATATATCAATTGCCCTACTGGACATTAGGCACTGTAGTTGGCAACACACACACACACACACACACACACACACACACATATATATATATATATAATCAGCCTCCAATCCTTACAATACTACATATTCCTTCCATTTTACAAATAAAGCATCTGACGCTCTAAATGGTTAACAATTTGCCAAAGTTTTCACAAGGAATTTAAACCCAATGGGAGCAAAAGCTGTAGGGATTGTGCAAAAGTTTAGAGATGCTAAGAAAAAAAAAATAAAAAATGTGAAATATAGACATATCTAGACATCCACAGGAAATCAGTCCAATCATTTTGACCAGATCAAAACAATGAAATAGCTTGATTGAGATTTCAGTGCTGAAACCTTGACCTAGAACCCTATGCATGAGTTTAGTCAAAGGGGCCAAATAGTTATGCCTTAATTTAGATCTTGGATTTCAGTGGGTGCAAGATGATGTTTATCAGAATTGTCTGGAGAATTCTTTCAAACCACACATACCTGTCCTCATCACCACTCCAAAGAAAGGGCACCCAACAATAGCTGCTGATACAAGCAGACCCTGAGACCAGTCTTCGACGCCCTGCAATTTAGAGAAACACAAGGGAACTTTTTCATGAAGACTCACAGTTCAACTTTTACTGTCGGTAGGCACTAGGAGAAAAAAAAAATCAAAGGTAAAAAATAAAATACTAGTTTCTCACAATGCAGCTGGAGGGACATTGCAATGACAGGAAAATGTGGACTATGTGAGGGAGGGTGAGTCCAACATGCACACAGACAAGCTCTTCTCAAAGCGGGAACTCCAAAGCTCCAGGCGTCTGAAAGGAGCACCTCCAATTCACCCAGGGGAAGACTGGTGTGTTCGCATGTCTTTAAAGCCAGTCTATACTTTGGCTTCTGAAATGAAAAATTACACCAAAAGAAATGCCTGATTTTTATTAACTATCCTCAAAAGGAGTCTTTCACTAATTCTGGGGAAGGTATTTTGCTTGAGTGTTTTCCCACTTTGGTAAATGTGATGCAGAGGGGTTGGATCTAAGGGATTTTGCCCTGGGCAAATGGTTAAGCACAAAACCTCTGCCAAGTCCAGGGACAATTTAAAGGAGGGAAGAGATTTCCTTGAATCGATATGGGGAAGCCAAAATAAATGGCTACTCTTGTTCTCTTGAGAAAACATTACTACTTTATTTTTTTTTCTAAACAAAAGAGATCCTGATGCAATTGACCAGAGAGTACGCGGAGGCCTGGTTCAGGATACAAAGTGGCTGGGTCCAGTCCTGAGGCCTCTGAAGATGCTGTGTGGCTGGAGCCGAGGAAAGGGCGGAAGTGGCTTTGGACAGGCGCCACGCTGCGCAGCATGTGCACAGACCTGGGTTTTGACAGATTAAAGATGGCTCCGGCAGATAGGGCAGGAGCGGGTGGTGTCTGGGCACTTACCCAAAGCTCTCCATCAACAGTGGCAAAGCGAAAACACACATGGACAATCCTGGATCAGCAGTGAAGACTTTGGAAGGAAAACTTAGTGAAAAGCCAGAGCAAGAGACGGGAGCGATAAATCAGGCCGAGAGAAGTCTGACTTGATGCTGCTGCCGGCTGCATCACTCAGGGCCAGCGGGAAGCACACGTGGGGCCCAGCCGGCGTCGCCTCCAGCACCCGGCCAGTTTATTCTGGCTCCGGGAAAATGAGAACATCTTGGCTAAAGATGTTGAGGGCAGCGAGTGATTTTCACTGAAAAAAAAAAAAATCTTTTCCCAAAAAGGAACCAAAGACCTGGGGCTTCTTTCATCAGGCCAGGAGTTTACTAAAGCATGGTGGCTGGCTGGGAGCTGAGGCTTGTAGGGGACGATTTCAATACCCTGAAAAGCTGAAGGAAAGGAAAAAACTGGGGAAAGAGCCAGGCCCCATCTTTGGGAGATGTTTCCTTGGGTGCCATGCTACCGTTTTTGAAAAATTTAATAGTAAAATGCCAACAAAAATTCCACAGGTGGTATAGTATGAAAGACCTAGGATTTAGATTCAGACCCCTGGGCCTCAGTTTCCTCATCCATATCATAGGTACAATAATTCCTGCCTCATAATATGAGACTCAGACACAGCACAGGACCTGGCTGTGGCAGCCTAGATCATTTGCATCCACTTGAGGAAGCACACCAGTCCATGGGAAAGATGCTCTATTCTCCAAAATTCCTAATCAAATGGCCAAGGAAAAGCAGAGAATAATTAACTTTTTAACTATGTTGCTAGAAATGGATCCAAGTTTAAAAAAACAAAAATCTCCTTTGTACTTCTTTGTCACAGCCTCTTCCAATCTACCCTTCCTCTCTGAGACCAAAGTGACCTTTATGATCCCAGATCCCTCTTACCAGGTCTTTCCTTTGTCCAAAATTTGAACTAGTTCCTCACACAAGAAGGAAAAGGTTGTATATATATGGTGCCAGCTCTTCCTGGTCTCAAGCACTGCCCAGTGTTTCTTATGCAGGGTAGAAGCAGCTTCTTCCCCAAATCTTTGTCCCATAGGGTAGATTGGAAATATTTAGAAGCCTTTGCTTGTCACTACAGGAGTGTTAGCAGGGGAAGGAATGTAAACTGTGCTGTGTGATGGGGTGTGGACAGCCTTCTGTAACAATCTTGGCCAAAATGCAGATAGCCACCATTCTTGCTGTGTCCCCTATATTGAAGGCTCATCTGTCACTCTGTTCTACCCAGCTTTCTCTTCCTCAAAGGCCTAATTCAAAAATCTCTTCTAGGAAGCCTTCCTGGACCCTTCTGCTTCCTCAATGGCAGAACAGTTCAGTTCCTCTCAAGTGGCCTCTGTGGGACCCCTATTCATACCAGATTAGTTGACCTACCTGCCCTCAACTCCCCAGTCTCCAAGAGTTCAGATTTGGTCCTCATGTTTGCATCCTCAGAGTCTAGCATGATGCCAGCACCCAGTGAGGCTCAGTACCTACTGACTGGAGGAAGGAACAATGACTTTTAGCTTCTCTTCTTGTCCATGAGCAGGTATGAACAAAGTCTACAGGGCAGAATTCTCTCTTCCCCAAGGAAACTGCACAAGAGCTTTCCAAGATTAACTGTGAGATCACATCGCTACCAGCACGCTCAGCCCTCTCTTTGAGAGCTGTGTTGTTGAGATGTCTTCTCTTCTCTTTCCTTTTCTCTGTGAACTGAATTATTTTTTTCTGGGTCATTAAAATGTGTTTAATTTGGTTAATACCTTATTTATTTAATAACAGATTCCACCCTGGAAGCCAAGTTCAAGAACTAAGAGGCAGGGTTGCTATTTCTTTGATAGAGATCTCCTTGGCTCCAGTAATCTTAGTCCAGGCATGCTCTAGGAAACAGATTCAAATTGAACATTTGGATTCCTCAGGGAGGTGCTATAGCAGTGGAGACAGACATATAAATAGTTATATATGAAGAGAAGGTTGCTTAGTGCTAAACAGAGGGAAAGGCACAGGGCTAGAATAGAAGTGCTAAATAATATGTGATAAATGAATAGAAACCAGCAATCAGTTTGAGAATAGAGGCCGAAAAACACACTACTCCTATAATAATCATCTTAGTGTTACCTTAGATGCTGATCCAAACGGTGATTATGACATTTGGTAACTGACATTAATTATTTACCAGAGTCATACCCTTCGATCCATTCTGCACACTGCCATGAGGCTAATATTCTGAAAACAGACTTCCTGCCTACCTTCCTCACACTTAGCTTTCAATAGCCTCCCATGATCTAGAGCCCGAACTCCTGAGCCTAGCATCTGAGGGTCTCCCCTGTCCCCCACTGTGGATGTAGCCCTCCTCCCTGTCTCCTACCCTTCCCCTGTACCAACCTTCAATTCCAGGCAAAGTGGTTAGCTGACTGTCCCCCCCAACACGAAGAGGGTCCCTGACACCTTTGGGAACGTGATCACACTGTTCCCATTATCTAAAACTTCTTCCCTTTCACTGGACTTCTCCAAATCCTGCCTCTTCACTTTCAATTTCCCCCAACCAAACATGCTCAGTTTCAGAAAACCAAATCCTTCCAAATGGCACAGCTTATTTTTTCAGTCAGGTTCAGAGCTATCAATTGGCAGTCCTCATATCCCATCTGTTCTGGTCTGGAGGGTAGATCACATGATCCAAGCGTAGCTACCTGTGGTCACATCCCTTAGTACTGCCATGGGCAAACTAATGTCCCCGAGAATGGAATCAGAGTAGAAAGGTACATGTGAATTGAACCTGCTTCTTACTTTTGCTTTTCTTATCACTAGCAGGTCTCCCAAACTGTCCTGGGCTTACTGGGTCAATTTTAAGAGGGCTTTTTTTTTTTTTTTTTTTTTTTTTAATGTCTTGTTGGACAGGAGCCCTTGATCTGTGATGATTGCAGGAGGGATGCTGAGACCATCCAGGAGGGCCCAGGGCTTCTCAAATTCATCCCAGAGCATAGAAGCACAGACCCAACCCGGCTTCCAGGTAGCCTGAGGTCATCCACAGGGGTGGCCATTTCTGCCCACACCATTCAAGCTCTCAAATGAGGCCCTTCTCCCTCAAGGTGAAGTCAAGCCTAACATCAGGGGAATTGACTCCCACATCATCCCTGCTGTGTTCAGTTTCACCCAGTGAAGTCATTTGATCCCTGGGCCTTATTTTGCTCAGTCATAAACCACATACCTTGCTGGGTTAAGAATAGAGTTGATAGGGCTGGGATTGTGGCTCAGTGGTAGAGCGCTTGCCTCGCATGCTGAGCCATGGGTTCGATCCTTAGCACCACATAAAAAAAAAATAAAGATATTGTGTCCCTCTACAATTTAAAAAAATATTAAAAAGAGAGAATAGAGTTGATATATTTATAAAGATGTGATATGGAGAAAATCACAGCTGCTAGAGACAGTGACCTCTGGACTGCTGGTAGGGGTCCTAAAAACTAATGCAGAGTGAAATCCATAGTCAGAGAAGTCACGGGAACACAGCATAGATCCAAAGACAGCTGGAAGTTGAAATTCTCCTGCATCTGAAATACCATCCCCTCCTGCCTATCTCTACCATTTCCCACCACACAAACACACTCCAAATCCAGTCTTTCCTAACCCTGTGCAGACTTCTCAGCCTGACTCTCGCTCCTATACATTTTCCTTTTTAGGGGGGCATTGTGGGGGATGCTGGGGAAGGAGCCCAGGGCCTCCCACTTGCCAGGCCAGAGCCCCATCCCTGAGTTGCACCCACAGCCCACATGTCCTTTTAGCCAGAGTCACTGCTATGTGCATTTTTATTTCTTGAGACTCCACCTCCCCTTCTTACTGTTCTTTAGCAACGATCAAAGGGTGCAGCCTGCATCATTCCCTGCACATGGCCTGACATCAGTTCCCATTCCTGGCTTCCTTCTCCTGGAGCCTCCCAGCAGAAGTCTCTCACTTCCCACCCAACCTCCCCCTGACCGATCAATCCCCAGCCATAGTTCTCCTCAAGTGGGTTCTCCATAAATGCCTTCTGAGTGAACAAAAGCTCCTGGCGTTATTCACTATCTTACAAGCCCTTTAAAAGAATGCCACCAACTCCCCTCCTGTCCCGGCCTCATCAGGGGACACGCAGCCCCACTATACAGGGCAGGTCAACCAGAAAGAGAGCTGTAAAATACAGGCAGCCCAGTGCATCGAGCCACAAAAGCAGTGAACCTTGTTTTTCCTTCCAGCCTCATAACCCCACCAGCAAGACAGACCACCTTTAACTAGGTCAACCCAATTTCCCAGTCTTCGCTCTGCTCTCACCCCCTTTATTATCATGGTTCTCGGTTGGAGGCACAACATTTACTGTGCTGATTTATGTCCGGAAAAAAAAAATGGAAAGTTTCATCAACTCTTGACTGAACTGAACGAGACCTTCCTGTACGGAAAAGCACACCATTTAAGAACAACAGAATTGCACCGCACCATCTCCACCGCAGGATTTTTCTAAAAAGACTCCTGAGCTGGCTAGAACAGAAATCCTGGCAACTCGGAGACGAAAGTCAGACAAAAGGGAATCTGCTTTAGAAACACTAGTCCCATTTAACTCAAGGAACCATCTGTCACAGGACTTGATCTTCTTACCCCATCCCTTCCTCTCTGATTCCACGAATGGCAGGGCATAGCTTTCGCTCCTGTCTCTGCAGAACAGCCCCCCAGTAAACAAAAACAGATAAACAGCTGCTGTATGCAAACACTTGGCGTGCATGGATCACCTTGCCCCACATTTTCTGTCTCGACTTCTCCCTTCATTTTTATATGCTGCAAAGTAAAAACCAACCAGAAGCATAGCAAAGCGAAGGCTAGGGACACACTGTCAAATCCCATCCTGTGACATTGAGTATTTCACTGGGTCCAAGCTGAGAGACACCCTCATCCAAGAGAGTTGGTTATCTTGTTTGCTTTACAAACCAATGGCACACAAACACAAGACTTGCAAAATGAGGGGTTCTTGAACTTCATCTGCCTGTGTGTTTATTAATAGGCAGATGAAAACGCAGCACTAATTCTCAAACTGGTGGAACTTTTGTTCCACCTAACACTTGTGTAACCAGGTCACACGGAGCCCGAGTTCTATGAGAAAGTGGATTCTAACTTTAACAAATACATAAAGTCATGACCCTTTTGTTTTGATATGCTGCCTGTTCCAGACAGGCAGAAAAGCCTCCGCTAAAACCAAGAGGTATACAAGACTTCACAATTTATTAAGAAGATTAGTTGGCTTTAGTTTGTCCACTAACGATTAGTCACTGAACGAACATTCCCTGGGAAGCCTCAGAGGTCAGGTAACTCAAGGAATCGTTTGGTTTGAATTTTTGTTTCCCTCTTTCTTTTTGATATGTCACTGTGCTCTGGAAATTAAGGGCTATTTGACATACACCCATTTCTAACCATATTATATACAACGTGACAGGGCCACCTGAAATATTGTATGTTTTTTTACTTTCCACTATATTTGTAGAACTGCCTGCTGTGAAATTACAAAGTTCATGGTTCAGCTGAACTTTTGAACTCAAGTGAGGATTTGACACAGCAAAACAATCTAAATGAACCCAACACGAAGTTTTCATAGGCGAAACTACTTTTCAGCCTATTGTCTGGGGTAATTGGGTAGGAAAGTTCTTTATTGATGTTGTAAAAACTACCAGTTTAATAACAGGCAGAGGGAGTGGAGAGGAGATGAGTGGATGTACCTTGGAGCATCTGAAATCACGCTTCTCTGTGAGTTCACTGAACTCTACCTGACCCCATGAGGAAGGTCTCCCCAGGACAACCTACCATCTCCAGAGGGTTTGAGACTGAGTGGCTGCAGCCTGCTAGCTCTTAATACGTCAGGGAAGAATGGCTTATCAAGTGCTATGCAAAATAATAATAATATTCATTTAGAATAAAGTAGCTGCTACAATGTACCAAATGCCTACCAAGTGCCAGATCCTTTACCTATCTTTCCTCACTCAGTCTTCACAAAAACTGTACGAGACTGCTGTTACTGTCTCCATTTTGTAGATGAGAAAAACTGAGAACAGAGAGATCGACCAATTTGCCCAAGATCACACAGCTAACATTTGGCCTTTCTGGCTTCAGTTCTCTCATCTGCAAAACAAAAATATTGGCCTAAGTGATGTTAGATTTGGGGTTTTAAGTGCTTGCTTATGCACAGGTAGTAATTAGAGAGGGAACATGCCTTGTAAAAGACAGAAGCACTTCCATTCACAGTAATCCTAATACAACCTATGTGGCAGGTAGGATTGCCCCCAACTTTACTAATGAAATGGAGTTTAGGTGAGTTAATTGACTTGCCTAAGGTTACACAACTGGCAGGAACAGAGGTAGCATAAAATCCCTGACCCTAAAACTTAGGCTCCTTCTCTCTTGACTGCAAATGTAATGTGATATCATTTGGGTCTGCTTGGCCTCCACCTCCAAAATTTTTATTGAGTTTGAGAGTGAAGGTTGACGGGCTGAGAATGAAGAGGAGGGGTTTTTGTTTGTTTGTTTGTTTGTTTCAGACTGATTCCTTCAGAGTTTTTATTTTAAAAACAAAAACACGGCCTCTTGGATTTGGAACCACAGTGCCCAGGAAGCTCTCCTGCCGCGTGGTGCTAACCCCCACATTATCCTGGGGGTCCATGGCCACCCATTGGTGGGCCTGCTCTTGAGAAGGCAAAAGAAAAAGCCTGCTAGACACTAATAGTGGAGATCAAGAGCACCAAATGCTTAGTCTAGTCCTTTAGTAAATGATTGACAAACTTACCTACCACATTTTTATCATTTCTACTTTGAAAATAAGGACACAGTGTTCTCCCACACCACATTCTGGCCACTACCGGGATTCAGCCGGCTTCCTCCCTTACATTTTGCCTATGCCCCCTGTACATAATATATAGATTTTACTTTTTTTAAAAATTAATAATTTATCTTTTAATTGGACACGTTACCCATTTACATTAATGTAATTTCTAGCTTCTCTGGTTAAAGTTACCATCTTATAATTGACTTTCGGAGTTATCCTACTTATTTTATGTTCTGTTTCTCTCCTTTCTTGTCATCTTTTGGATTATTCAAATATTGTTTTATTCTATCCATCCCAACATCAGTTTGGAGGATATAAAACAAATATACTAATTTTTAGAGCCTACCTCAGTGTCTTAGTATGTTCAGGATGCTGTAACAAAGCACCATAAACTGAGTGGCTTAGTTATTCTCACGTTTTGGAGGCTAAAAAGTTCAAAATAAATGTCAGCAGGTTGGTTATCAGGTGAGGACTGACTCAGATTCACAGGTGGTAGCTTCTCACTGTGCCCTCCCGTGATAACGGGTGAAGGTCTCTCTCAGGCCATGTTTGCAACTGCCACAGATCCCATTCTTGACAGCTCCATCTTCATGGCTGATACTTCCCAGAGGGTCCACCTCCTAATACCATCACATTGGTGAGTAAGTGTCAAAATATGAATTTGGGGAGGGGTGGACACAGTGTTCAGATGACAGCACTTAGAGATTTCAACACACATCCTTGATTTATCAAGTTCTAGTGTTATTTCATACACTTACCCTT
>PVHX01006000.1:25330-105671 GCA_004024805.1 Geosciurus inauris
TTTTTTTTTTTTTTTTTTTTTTTTTTTTTTTTTTTTTTTTTTTTTTTTTTTTTGGTGCTGGGGATTGAACCCAGAGCCTTGTGCATGCAAGGCAAGCACTCTACCAACTGAGCTATATCCCCAGGCCCTGCTTTTCATTCTTGAATGATATGTTCCTAGGCTTAGAATAGTAGGCTGGCAGTCGGGCGCAGTGGCGCAAGCCTGTAATCCCAGCACTTTGGGAGGCTGAGACACGAGAATCGCAAGTTCAAAGCCAGCCTCAGCAATGGTGAAGTGCTAAGCAACCCAGTGAGACCCTGTCTCTACATAAAACACAAATTAGGGTTGGGGATGTGGCTCAGTGGTCAAATACCCCTGAGTTCAATCCCCGGTGCCAAAAAAAAACCCCAAAACAAAACAGAATAGTAGGCTGGCAGTTATTTTCTCTGAACACATTTAAGATTTCATCCCATTGTTTTCTATCTTCCACTGTTTCTGTTGATAAATCATTTATTGTTTCTTTTGAGAAATTAAGTCTCAGTTTAATTGTTGCTCTTTTGAAAGAAATCTATCTTCTTTCTTTGGCTGCTATTAGAGATTTTGTCTTTTCTTTGTTTGTTTTAGAAGTTTGGCTATGAAGTATCCAGGTGTTGTTTCTTTGTTTTTATCTGTTTGGAATTAAATACATGGCCTGAATATTTTATCTGTTTAGTAAAATTCTCAGCATTCATCAAATATTACTTCTGCCCTTTTCTCTTCTACTTCTGGGATTCCAAACACATGTGTGTTAGATCTGCTCACTCTTTATGTCTGTTGCCCTCTCTTTTGTATTTTCTATTCCTTCTGTTTTTCTATGCTTCAGTCTAGATCTTTTCCACTGACATATCTTCTATTTCACTAATTCTCTCTTCAATCATGTCTAATCTTTTATAAAATCTATCAACTATGTTAATATTTGGGGTCATTATATTTTTCAGTTCTAGATTTACTATTTGATTCATCTTCAGATCTGCCATGCCTTTTGTTATACTTCCCATATCTCTTCAAAAATTATCAATCTTATCTTTTTTCCTTTGAATATTAAGCATAATTGTTTTAAAGTCTGTGTTCAAGAGTTCCAGTATCTAGATCTCATATGGGATTGTTCTATCATCTGTTGTTTCTTCTGATTTAGTTCATGTTGTCTTTTTTAAAAATTTTTTTTAGTTGTTGATGGATTTTTTTATTCATTTATTATTTATATGTGGTGCTGAGGTTTGAACCTAGTGCCTCACACATGCTAGGCAAGCACTCTACCACTGAGCTATAGCCCCAGCCTCTAGTTCACGTTGTCTTGTGTCCACACGTGCTTGGTTATTTTTTGTTGCATGCTCCATTTGTGTTTGTAAAATTATTTGTAGAGTTATTTTGAGGCTTAGGGTTTTATCTTCATCTAGAGAGGGTTTATGTGTTTGTGTTTGTGTTTGTTCCAGATGCTTAAGGGCATAGGCTTACCTTAATCCAAGTTCTTAGGCTGATGCCATTTAACACTGGGCAAGAAAGTCCAAATTCACTCTTATTCCTAAGGCGTAGCCTTTTAAGATCTCAATCCAAAGAGGCAGGAATGGGAGGATGGGCCAACCAACTTTTATAGATCTTAAATTCCAACTTTTGTTCCCTTATCACCAGGAGACCATTAGAAACATGGATTAGTCTCTCAACCGCTCATCCAAATTCCACAAACACCCCAAATGCCAGAATCATCCTTCTGGATTCCCTTCTTATCTTGATCTCACACCAGTAGTTCTTCACTACCTCTTTGTATTCTGATACTTTCAAATAGATTTTTTAAAAAATATTTCATTTAGCTTTTCTAGTTATCCTCAGCAGAAGAGTTTGTCCAAATTATCTAGTCTACAATTATTGACAGTGGAAATTCTTTTTTTAATTAATTTCTTTGTTTTGAGGGTTTTTTTTCTAAATTTTTTTATACTAAAATGTTTTTTATTTTATAAAGTGATGGTGAGAGTAGATGAAAATTTTATTTCAGTGTATTCTAGTTTTAATGTCTTGTTTGACCAAAAATAATGCCATGGAATAAGGGTTTAACTCAGTGGTAGAGGGCTTGCCTAGCATGTATGAGGCCTTGGATTTGATCTCCAGCACCACAAAAATAAATAAGTCTACTATCAGTCCTCAAAATCCTTTTGAAATTTTAATGACTTGTAAAATTTGTAAGTCCACGAACCACCAAAGTATTATAACAAAACTACCTGATGGGAAGTATCATTATTCCCATTTTATAGATGAGGAGATTTGTTCATAGAAGTTTCATGATATGACTTTCTCAAGATCATGCAAAAGTAAGGGCTGAGTCTGATTTCAAACCCATGCTTTGTCTTCTTCTGGAAACTGAGGATTAAATGCTTTTACGTTAAATTTTTTATTGTGGTTAAATATATATGACATAAAATTTACCATTTTAACTATTGTTAAATACATGGTTCTGTGATATTAAGTATATTTCCATTGCTGTACAACCACTACCTCAATTCCTCTCCATAACTTTTCCTCTTCCCCAGCTTAAACCTTGTGCCCATGAAACATTAATCCCCCATTTTCACTTCCCTCCAACCCATTGCAAACACCATTTAACTTTCAGTCTCTATAATTGACTACTCTATGTACTTGATGCAAGTGGAATTGTGTAAATATTTATCTTTTCGTACTGGTTTATTCACCCAGAATAATGTCTTCAATGTACATCCATTTTATGATATATGTCAGAATCTCCTCCTTTTTAAAGGTGAATAGTATTTCATTGTTTTCCACATTTTCTTTATCCATTCATCTGTTGGTGGAAATTTGGGTTGCTTCCACTTTAAATTTTTTATTTGCAACTTACTTTAGTTACAAATTTTGGTATGCATTCATTCATTCATGCAACAAATATTTGTGAGTTTCTAGTACAAACTCAGGTGTTCACAGCTGTGACAATTCCAACCAACTTCTTCCTCTCACAAAGATATTTTGCTGTGTGATGAACAAGTAAATATAGCAAACGATAGACAAGCAAATGTATCGATTACTTTAAAAAGTTAAGCAGTGTGATGAATGATATGCATGGAGTTAAAATAGGGAGACACAAGAGCTAGCACGTTTGAGTCCACTGTGGATAGGGTGCTCAGGGAAGACATCTTTGAAAAGGTAACATGAAAACAAAATTTCATATGTAAAAAGGAAGTCAACATGTGAGGAACATGGAAGGCAGAGAGACAGCAAGCACACAGGTCCTAACAAGGGAATAAGCTTGCGTATTCAAAAACAAAACCAAAAAACAAAGGCCTATGTCCTGGTGGATGAGAGGGAGAATGGTGAGGGATCAGGTAGGAAAGGTAGGCAATGCTTTTTACAACAGGATAAAGAGTCTTAATTTTTTTCTTAGTAGGACAGAGTAGCAGACATGAAGGTCCCATGCATATCCTCTCAGCATAGACATCTAAATGTCAATGGTTGCTGACTGCAAGCACCTGTGACTATCTGCCTGGGGACTGCATGCAAGGCAAGCCAAAACTCCAGAATCAATGCACCAAAAAATCACTCTACTGGGGCATTGGTGGATAGATGCTATGCCCTATCCCTGGCTGGGTAGCTCTGAGACGCAGTGTGTCTCATAGTTCCTGAGCAGGGTTGAGCTCCAGTTGTTTATGGTTTCTGTTGGCTTTTTGGTCTCTTGTCTCCACTCCCCTATAGATGTTCTCTAGCACCACCTCCCAAATAAACTATTTGCACTAAAAATCCTTATCTCAGAACCTGCTTTTGAGGGTATTCAAATCAGGAAAGATGGGGAACATTCAAGAAAATATAATTGTAATTTTTTAAAAAAAATTTTTTTAGTTGTAGATGGACACAATATCTTTATTTTATTTATTTACTTTTATGTGGTGCTGGGGATCAAACCCAGCGCCTCACGCATGCTAGGCAAGCGCTCTACCACTGAACTACAATCCCAGCCCATATAATTGTAATTTTAAAAAATCACTCAGGGACTTCTGACTTCCAGTAATGATGGACTCACTTAGGGTAACATTCCTATCAATAATTATAAACACTGACAACATAAATCAGTTCAGAGTCACCAGAGAGCAGCCAAAAATCAGCAGAAACTGGAGAGATAAACTCTTAGAGAAGGAATCTGGAATGGATGAAATCTACTTTTATATATATTTGCTTGAAGGCATTCTTCAGTCTATAAGGTACATGACAGATAGAGCTCAAGAAGAAAATGTCAGTTTCATCAAATTGAAGAGTCAAAGTATAAAAATCATGGATGTTATAGCAGCTGGAAAATGGAAGGATAAATTCCAGAAATACTGACTTACACAGGGGAGCCTTGAATTTTCCACAAAAAGTCTCCTCAAATCCTTAACAACCCCTGAGCCAGGTGTGCATAGGGAAGACTACAGGGACCCCAATGGAAAGTAAATGGAAGATTGAAAAACCAAGCAACTACCCAGGTCTGGGAATTTGAGTTTGGAGTTCTAAGACCCAACAAGTTATTGAAATTTGGTAAATACTTCAAGTCTTCCATCGAAACCCAGAAGGGTCATACCTTAGGAGTAACTCCAATCCTTAGAAATAAGAATCATATCCCAGAACTAGACTATGCCCCAGAACTAAAGGCAAATCCAATAAGCCTGCACTAACAAAGCACATAGGTAAATATAAAGGAATCTTTTTCTTCAGTTGCTTAAATCCCTTAAAAGACAACCATTTGAAGCAAAGATAAAAGTTTATTTGTATGGTTTACAGTGAATGTAGAAAAAAACAGGTGGAAATAATTGTACAAAGAATGAGAGGAAAGCTGGACATGACGGCCCATGCCTATAATCTCAGCAACTCAGGAGGCTGAGGCGAGAGGATCAGAAGTTTGAGGCCAGCAATTTAACAAGACCTTAATCAGCTTATAAGACCCTGTCTCAAATTCTCAAAATTAAAAAAAGGACTGGGGATATAGCTTAGTAGTAAAGCACCCTGGATTCAATCCCCAGTACATCCCCCTTGCCATAAAAAAGAATGGGAAGAAGTAAGTAAAATTAAGTTCTGTAGGAAATTTCTTATATTATATGCAAAACACAAAGTAGTGGAATATTAATTTAAGGTAGACTTTTTTTGGGTTGGGGGAGTACCAAGGATTGAACTCAGGGACACTCAACCACTGAGCTATATCCCCAGCCCTATTTTGCATTTTATTTAGAGACAGGGTCTCACCGAGTTGTTTAGTGCCTCACTTTTGCTGAGGCTGGCTTTGAACTTGGAATCCTCCTGCCTCAGCCTCCTGAGCCACTGGGATTATAGGCGTGTGCCACAGCACCTGGCTAAGGTAGACTTTTAAAAATGAAGATAAATATTGTAGTACTTGGAACAATCGATAAAACAAAGAGATACAGCTAAAAATTCAAGATAATAAATATAATGGAACACAATTTTTTTTTGGTAGTACTGGAGATTGAATTTAGTGGTAATCTACCACTGAGCTACATCCTCAGGCCCCCTTTTGTCAAATTCAATTTTGAGACAGGACCTCACTAATTTGTTGAGGCTGTCCTTGAACTTATGATCCTTCTGCTTCAGCCTCCCAGTGCCTGGGATTACAGGAATATACCATCACACTCAGCTTTAAAAGTATTTTTTAGTTAACTCAAAAGAAAGCAGAAAATTTGGAGCAAAGAAACAAGGAACAGAGGTGACAAATAGAAAACAAATAACAAAATTATAGATTTGAAGTCTGTCAATAATTACATTAACTATAAATGGACAAAACACTTCAATTAAAGTCAGAGATTGTCAGACTCAGTTATGTACTACTTACAAGAAACATTCAATTTAAAGGGAGAGGCAGGTTGAAAGGAGGATAAAAAAAGATATATCTTGAAAACATTAAGCATGTCCATGTCAGATAAAGTATACTTTGAGATAAGAATAATTACCAGAGAGGGCATTTTATCAAAATTAATGAAGAAAATATAACAATCATAACTGCATGTGCACCTAATAATGGGGCTTCAAAATACATAAAGCAAAAGTTGACAGAATTAAGGGAGGAATAGATAAAGCTACAATTGTTTAGAGATTCCAACACTCTTCTCAGTAATTGATAGAACAAGAAGACAATGTCAACAAGGGTGTAGATTTAAGCAACATTATTAAACAACTTGACTTTGTGGACATTTACAGAACACTAGACAACTGCAGAATACACATTCTTTTCAACTGCACATACAACTTTCACCAAGACAGAATAAATGCTATGACTCAAGGTTTAAATTGAATATTGGACATTCTTGTTCTTAAAAGAATCTGTTGACAGTCTGTCCCATTGCTTTTCCCAGTTGCTCTGCAATTACCATGCTCTCTTCTCCATCCTCCTTTTTTCTTCCTTTCTATTCCTTGATGGTGATAATCAATTTGGTCATGGTCGTGTTTGTACTTCTGACCTTGCTAACTCGTGGTCTCAAGATCTCATTGCCTGGGGAGGCTTACTGAGGTATCTTCTTAAGCAAAGACAGTTTACTCCCTGAGGAGAAATTGTGTAACCTGATGTTATTTTATTTTTTCACCCAAGTTTCAAGTGAACTGAATTTTATGAGCAGATTGTTCCCCCATGGCAAGAATTCTAGCTCAAACGTGGAAGACGTCAATTCAAGCTCAAACCTGGATGTGAAATTTTCGTACTCTCTTGCCCACCTGTGGGTATCTGCCATGGCTGAGCTGGGGAGCAACACTCGGTAGACTCGCTGGAGTACATGCAGCTTACAGTTTGCTTTCTCATGTTGCTCCCGTGACAACTCTTGCCTTATTTCAGGCAGAGGCGAGTTTCCCAGTGGTTGTCATCCATGCTGTGACGATATGCTTCCCCAGAAGAGGGAAGTGGCTGATTCCCAGGAACCAGCAGTAGCAGACAGGCTTGGCTTCTAGAACAGACAGTGTGGCTCCTCAGGCAGAAAGGGAAGCAGAAAAGCCAAGCCACAAACAGGAGCAGCCTCAACAGACGCAGGGCACACATGAAACCAAAGGTCAGGCCTCCCACAGCCACACCATGTGTGGAGGCCTCCTCACACAGGGCAGCCCACGTGGGGAGTGGGTTTGACGGACAAGATTAGCGTGAGAACCACAACCCACCCACTGAAGGAAGCTCAGATTGGCAAAGGAATATCCTTTCCTAAGTAACATGCCAATCATACAAGAAAGAGACTTCAATACATCTTCCTCCTTTAGGAAAGTCAAATTTTTTCTTTCATTTTATGTGGTGCTGAGAATCCAACCCAGGATTTGTGCATGCTAGGCAAGTGCCCTGCCACTGAGCCACACCCTTAGCCCCTCCAATTTTTAAAATACAGGTTCAGAATAATTGATTTCAATGCTTATATGATTCCCATGTTTCCAGGCATTTTACTAAATGCATATTATTTCTGATTCTCACAATAATCCTGTATGTGGGGTGTTGTTATTCCCTTTTTACAGATAAAGAGTTTGAGAGCTGGAAAAATTAACTCACCCAAAGCACACAGTTGGTTCCCGGTGGAGAAAAAGTTAAAAACAGATCATTTGTTCTAAAGTTCACACCACACTGTTTTTGAAAGAAGTCCCTTAGAAACAACAAAGAACTTCATTAAACAACCACATTCTGTGGCAGAGCTCAGTGATAGGGTGAGTGCTTAGCATGTACAAAGGCCCTGGATTCAACCTCCAGCAATAAATAAATTAAAAAATGCAATTCTAGAACTCTAATGTAAACTTTGACAGTGATGTGTTAATGTAGGTATACCACAATCCTAAAAGAACTTCTCTGGCCCCTTGGGGAGAACCCCCCTGACTCCACAGCTACTCTTGCCTCACTCCCCTCTCATCCAGCTCTTTGCTGTCCCTCAGCCAGGTGGCTTCTGGACCTAATCTTGTCCCATTGGCTCTCTACTCATCCACTGTAATGCTTCCTGCTGAAAAACATGACTTCTATTTTTTTAGGCTCAAACTTTGGATGCCCTGTTAAAGTCTTCCTTTTCACTTTTAGTTTCTGGTCAAAAGAATCTGCTTAGATCCAGTGTGATTTTTATAACTGTGACAACTGACAGTTATAATGCTCAGTGAATAATGTAGTCTTTCCACCTCTGGAAAAAAGGAAATAATCTTACCAAGGCCATTCATTAAAAATACACTAGTGCTTGAGTTCCTTCTTTCTGTTTTTAACAATTGACTTTATTCTTTTTCCCCCCCCTTTTGGTGCTGAGGATCAAACCTATGGCCTAGCTTACGCTAAGAACATGCTCTACCACTAAGCCATGCCTCAGCTCCAGAGGCATGGAGCTCTTAATTTTTTAGAGCACTTTTAGGTTCACAACAAAACTGAGAGGAAGGTGCAGAGTTCCTATGTATCAGCTGCTCCCACATACATAGCCTCTTCCATCACCAACATCCCCCAAAATAGTGGTACATGTGTTACAACAGATGAACCTGCATTAACACATGACTGTCAAAGTTTACATTAGGGGGCTAGGATTGTGGCTCAGTGGTAGAGCACTTGCCTCGCACATGCGAGGCACTGAGTTCGATCCTCAGCACCACATATAAATAAATGAATAAATAAAGGTCAATCAACAACTAAAAAAAATTTTAAAAAAAAGTTTACATTAGAGTTCTAGAATTGCATTTATTTATTGCTGGAGGTTGAATCCAGAGCCTTTGTACATACAAAGCATGCACCCTATCACTGAGCTATACAACCAGCCCCTAGAATTAGCTTTTATATCATCCACTTTGCTTAAAAACCTCTGTTCAGCCTCTGTACACATAAGTCCATATTTCTCAGAATGCAGATCATCAGGATCAAACCATCTTCTCCAGGCTCATCTCTATTTTTTCCCCTCACACTGAGTTTATCACCTCTCTTCCATATCTCTTTGTTTATGCACTTCTTGTTTCCTCTACCAAGAAAACCCTATCCCTGTGCTTAGAGAATTCAAGACCCAGTCCACCTTTCCTTGGAGCTTCCATGATGACTTTTTGTGTATTTCTCCATGACAGTGATTTATTGCAATTCAATCCAACAAATGCTTGACAAGCAACCAAGTGCTGGGCAAAAAACAAGGTGCAGAGGTCATGAAAATGAGATAGCCAGGGTTCCTGTTCCCCGAAAGCAGCCAGCTCAATGAAGGCAATAACACCACTACCATCATCAAAACACGTCAGAAAAGAAAAATACACAAGGAGGAGAAAAGTCAGCCTAACCTAGGGACTCCAGGGAAGACATCATGGAGGTGTCTTTGTATTTGGAAGAGTATGAATCTGTTTATGGAAAGGGTGAGGAACAGCGAAGACATTTCTTAAATCTATTCCATTTATCTTTATTTCTGTCCTTATTCCAGGACCAAATTATTTTGATTACTGTTACTTGATAGAAAGTTTTGAAATTGGGAAGTATGGACCCTCCAACTTAGTTCTTTTTCAAAATTATTTTGACTATTCAGAGGCCCTTTACAATTTCATGTGAATTTTACAATCAGCTTTCCCATTTCTGCAAAGAAATAAGAAACTGGCATTGAATCTGTAGATCTTTTGAACGGTATCACCATCTTAATAATATTAAGTCTTCTAATCCATGAACACAGGGATGACTTCCCAATTATTTAGGTCTTCTTTAATTTCTTCAGCAATGGTTTGTAGTTTATAGTGTACAAGTCTGGTACCTTCTTGGTTCATTCATTCCATACATTTGTTCTTGTTTAATTCTAACTACAGGAAAACATGTTAATTAAATGATTTTCTCAACCTATGATGGTATGTTTTTCCCCCTTTCGATTTGTTAATATGGTGAACTATATTGTTAGATTGCCTAAAATTGAACCATCCTTTTAACCCTGATACAAACCTTACTTGATCATGAAATATGATGCTGGCTAGAGGAGGAAAAGGCTAGATTAGCAGAGATCAGAGAAATGAGAAGCAAAATCACAGTCATGATGACTGATCACACGTGAAGGTTAAGGACTGAACAAGGGTGACACATTTCTGGTTGGGATTACTGGGTGGACAGTGGTGGCATTCACTTAAAAAACAGACCAAATAGATTTGGAAAGAAGATAAATTCTGTGGAGGACATGTTGAGTTTGGATATTTGGGAGGGCATGAAAGGGTCAATGAAAGGTAAAATTTAGAATCTTGGCTCACGCTTGGTTAAAATCATGGTCCATGACCTCAGTTGAAGAAGGAGGTGAAACAGAAATGGTATATGGTAGACACTCTTAGCTGTTTACTCAGCATCCATTATTCCCTTCTTACTAATAAAATGCTGATTCTGTTGGGGAAAAAAACCCACCAAAACACAAACTTTATTTCCCAGCCTTCTCTGCAGCTAAGGGTAGGTAGTCATTTGATATGGTTCTGGCCAAAGAGACCAAAGCAACGGATACTGGGTGGGGCTTCCAGGAAAGCAAGGTTAAAAAGAGCTGATGGGGAGAATCTAAGCCCCTCTCTCAGAGAAGCACAACTGAAATGAAACTGGTTTGCACCGTGACTCATTTGGGGCAAGGAAGCCTGCTTTGCTGGCCAGCACATCTGAAAGGGATTTGGGAGAAAGAGCCCATTTTCTACTTAATTTGGGGGTAAGGAATCTAATAAATGGGGTGACTAAACACCACTGGAATGTAAAGTTCTGAAAAAAACACTCTTGTTTGCCAGATCCATCCCTGTTGTGTGCCCTCAACCCTCAGTAGGAGACCCTTTCTTCCTCAGTATATGGGAGGGGAAGAGTATAGGATGGTAATACAAAATGAGGTTTTCATGGACTCAGATGGACTGGGCTCAAGTCTCAGCTCTGCAAATTCTATACATCACTTCATCTCTTTAAGCCTTAATTTCCCCTGAAGTAAAATGGTGACGATGATAGTTCCCATCCTGTAGGATTGTTGACAGAAGAAGAATGACATAAAATATTTCAAGTAAGATGAATGGCACGGTATTCAGGTGTTAGCTGTTGTTGACTGTTGCTTATGTATCAGTTTAGGTAAACTAAATTCATTATTGAATTTTCAAAATGATGAAGTACTTTTGGAAAGTCCTTATTTGAATTACTTGAGTGGGAAGCATCCTTTGTTAATACTCAAAGAAGTGACTGTAGTGTCTAATGATTGCAGAGTCTTAGGGAAGGAACCTGGAAGCTTTGAGTGAAATTGTCTACCTTGAACTCAGACCAGCCTGCTGAGAGGCAGGAAGTTTAAGCCAAGTGAGATTGGGGGAGGGACAAAAGGAAGAGAGACAAGGTGACCAGGAAGGGACAAAGGCCTGCTTGCTGTCTAGGGGCTCAGGAAGCTGGCCCACCTGCCAGCTTTCAGTAATATACAAAAGCTAAGAGCCCTGGTCTTCGCTGGGGACAGGCCCATCCACCATACTCAGGCCATGAAGGAGTTTTTAGCATAAGATAGTGACTAGAAAATCAGGAAGAAGCTTCAGAGCTCTAAAAGAAAACAGGAATCCTTTAGGATTCCAAGCTTGGCCAACCCAAGAAGCACAGCCTGACCTGAAGCCCATGCAGAGTATCTGCACTTGAGAAGATCAGCTTTCTACAGAGGCCAGGTATGTCACAGAGCCCTGAGCATGAGTGACACTAACAGAGCAAGGCTGGGGTGGGGCTGATGTGTCACAAAAGAAGAGCAAATGCCTGAGTGCAGGGCCTTCCCCGGTGCAGTGGATGATGTTGGCACTCTGCCCAGACCTGCTGCAATCCCTATACCACCCCTGGCACACTGGCTCCTGGGGTCCTTTATTCCCAGCAGCACCTGTACCTTTGCCAAAGGGCTAACCTCAGATTGCCAGAGTCCCTTTCCCTGTGTGTCCTGAAGAGTCAAAAGTACCTGGGGATTTCCATCTCCATGGAGGCAGCCCTAACCCATGATGAGTGGTCCTGATCAGGATGTATCAGAGCTGTGTGTCTCAGAGCTCCCCTTGGGGACTGAGCCAAAGTTACCCTCCATGAACTGTGCTTGATAGTGTACCCTTGACCGTCCTTCTGCCTCTCTACCCCATTCCTTAGTCCCTTCTATTTTTCTCTAGGAATACTTGTGAGCAAGTCACTTGACAGGGATCTTCCTTGATCAGGATTTGTATCTGGGAAGCCGGGTGCCTCTCAGCAAAGGTGCCCACCACCCTGCCTCTCAGGTATACAGTAGATATGTGGAGAGAGAAAGACAGAGACCAAGGGGCATTCTGTCATGAACTGAGTCACTTTTGTCCAGACAAGAACCCTGGCCTGGCCAGCACAGCTCATGGTCAGAAGAGAAGGCTCACTCTAGAAAAATCATTGTAACCTGGGGGCAGATAAAGCCAACACTTTGTCTTTGGGTAGAATTTCCTCTTCATTTCCTTTAGTGAATGCCTCCACAAACCACAGTGGGTTGGGTATATAAAGCCTCTTTGACTCAGACCTGAAGGAAGTTCAATGTCAGGTCAAAAAATAGAGAAAGGGAGGTGAGAGAACATGCCCAGAGAGCAGGTCAGAGCGAGGTGATGGATACAGACCATTATTGCCCAGTCTTCCCTGGACAGCCACGAGAGAGGGTACTAAGACCAGAGGCCCAAGGCTGGCCCCCCTTGATCTCTTCTTTATATTTCACACAGACTGACCTTTCTGGAATGGAGTTAAGGAAGGTTTTGTATTGTTGGGTTATCGTGGTAGGTAAAATAATAGCCCCTCAAGGATGTTCATTTCCTAATATATAGAACCTGTGAATGTTTCCTTACATAGTAAAAGTGACTTTGCAGATGTGATTTTATTTCTGCTTTCCTTCCTTCCTTCCTTCTTTCCTTCCTTCCTTCTCTTCCTTTCCTTCCTTTCTCTCTCCCTCTCTCTCTCTCCTTTCTCTCTTTCTCTCTCCTCCCCCCCCCTTTCTTTTTCAGTACTGTGGAAGTACATGGCATATGTCCTTGCACATGTGCTCCACAATTGAACTACATCTCTAGCCCAGCAGCTCAGGAGGTTGAGGCAAGAGGATTGCAAGTTCAAAGCCAGCCTCAGCAATTTAGAAGGCCCTAAGCAACTTAGTGAGACCCTGTCTCTAAATAAAATATAAAAAGGGTTGGGGATGTGGTTCAGTGCTTAAGCACCCCTGGGTCCAATCCCTGGGACCAATAAAAAATAAATAAATAAATATTAAAAAATAAAGAAAGATGGTAGGGTCAGAGAAAGAGAGTAAAGTGACAATAGAAGCAAAAGTCAAAATGACATAGCCATGAGCCAAGGCATGTAGGCAGCCTTTAGAAGGTGGCAAGAGCAAGCAACAGATTCTTCTCTAGAGCCGCCAGAAGGAACAAGCACTCCCTATGCCTTGATTTAAGCCCAGTCAGACCCGTTTGGGGCTTAGGATCTCTAGAATTCTAAGAATCAATGTGTGCAAATTAAGCCTTTCTGTTTGTGGTAATTTGTTACAGCAGCAGTAGGAAATGAAGAACTTTCCAGAGAAGAGTAGGGAAGCGAGAAGGCATCCTTGAGGATAGGTACAAAAGCTACGGTAGGCGGGGCAGAGCATGGCAGGTTGGGAAAACAGCAAACTTCTCCAGGTCAGAAACCCTGGTGGTGGGCCCATTGCTCACCCTTCTCTCCACTGCCTTCTTTTTCTGGTTCTGGTCCCTCCTCTTGCCCTGAGAGGTCATGTGCCTCCAGGGAGGCTCACAGGTGGGAAGGGGACCATAGGCCTGAGCGTGAGGCCAGCTCCTCGCCCGCGGCTGATTCAGGAATGGGTCTGAGCTGGGTTCCGGCCAAGGAGAGAGGAAAGGAAATTCTCAGAGCAGGGGGTCTAAGGAGTACTTGTGCCCCTCCTCTTCCTCTGGACATTGTCAGGCCTGGCTGACTGTGTGGAGCCTCTGCAGCGACCTTAACACTCAACTTGAGGAAGAAATCAACAAAGGAGAGTGAGGCAAGGGTGGAAAGAACCCAGCTCTCCATGACTGTCACTGAGACCTTCGAACAAGCCACCTACAGTCCCCCCTACTCCTGGACTTCCTGAATTATGAGAGATGACATTTTCCTAGAATCAGAGTCACAGTTTCTGTCACTTGCAGCCAAATCATCCTAACTGATGCAGTTGATTTCAAAGGTTGAGGCCAGATCACAAAGGCTGTGAGGACCATGATAATGGATGACTAATGCAACCACACAAAGGCGAGTAACCTCACTTGTGTTGGGGACAAATGACTATTAATTCACAGAAAACGGGGGGTAGACAGAATTGAGGAAGCTGTGGTCCCTCCAACCCTAGATTGGGGTGTGTGCCCACTTCCCCTGAGGAACGGGGCTTCTTGTAATAAGAGGAGGGGTGGGGGAAAAGCTGGGGTTCTGTTAAGAAAAACAGAGGGAACTGAGGCCAGAGAAGCAAGCAACAGTGCCCACCACCACCAAGTGTCTGCTCAGCAAACCAGGTGAGGGATTACTTCAGCGTGGGGAACCACAGAGGGAGCAGACTCAGGTACTAACAGCTTGAAACCTTCGGGAAGGTGGAGCATGTGAAGCTGAAGATAGCTACAGGATTTAAAAAAATAAAATAAAATAAAATATATATGTGTGTGTGTGTATACATATATATATATACATATACATATATATGTACTCATTACTGTAATTCTAAGAATTAAGTCTCTTAAATGCCTCTGAACGTCTACACAAGCATTAAAGGAAAGGCTCAAGTCTCCTTCCCCTCTGCCTTTTGGGCTGGATCCTGTATTTAGAGCCTGTCAAAAGCAATCGTGACTGAAGTCAGCACAGATGTTAAGGGTACGATTAACGCCCAGAAAAACTGCAGGGTCCATAGCTCACCCCCAGAGGGGAGCCAGTGTGTTCCTTCTTTTGTCTCTTGCACAAAAAGGAGCCCCGGCTGAAACATCTGGAAGTGCACTGAGGCCTCTCCTCTGCTTTTTGTCTCCTGTACCACTTGAAGGGACAAGCCAGGGAACGCACTTGACAATGACGTTAACACCCCTGCACTAGCCTCGCCAGGGTCAATTTTCAATTAAAAAACAAAAAACAAAAAAAACAAGAAACACTTCATTTCATCGTTTTGCCCCAGGTCACAGATTCCTTTCTCAGGTACCAATGTCATCATAGGCTAGAGTCCCTACAATGACAAGAAGGCCCGCAGCTCACATATTCCAAATGGCACCAGAGTCCTGGCTCTCCACTGGGAAGAAAACAACACCCGCTGCTGAAGAATGATGAATGTTCTGAAAACTGAAGTGTGGAGTGATGGACGCCTCGATTTGAAGGATGGGGAGTATCCGTGGACGATCTGCGTGTTCAACACCATAAAAGATGTCCGATGAAAGATTTCTGCTCGAGAGGCTGCCAAGGGCAGGCCTTCTCCTCAGTTGGACTCCCATTCAGGCCCTGTATTTATATATGTTAATATATTACAGTGTGAGGTTTTCAGGTTATATTTCACAGATGACATTTTTAATCTGCCTCAAAAATGTAAACATAGCAGAGGTGTTCTGCAGACGTGCCGCCTGGAGCGACTGTCAGATGGAAAATTCAGGGGGAAGTTCAGCCTGTCTCCAGTTTAACTAGGTTGAAGAATGCTGCAAAAACAGGTGTTGTCTGACGCAAGTAATAATTATCTTTCACCTTGATGGATGTTAGTTTAATCTGTTCCTTACACGGTAGCTTGGTCCCAGCTGACTGAATTTAGTGCCCCAAAAGCAGATGAGAGGATGAGTGTGGCTGGTATGTGACACTATTGACAAGACAAGGCTCTGGGGCAATTTTGATTGATTTTCATAAGGAGTCTTAGTGATTTCTTCTACTTGCCTGAGAAATGTTTAAATCTAAATGGATGTCATGGTACTCTGTTAGGGTACGGACATTTTCATTAACAGATTTAAGAGAGTTTCATTGAGAGCAGGATTCAATTCGATGACTTTAACAGAAAAAGGAAAATGAATTACTAAAACATTTTCATAAGGCATGAATACACCCTACACATTAACGCTCCAGAAGAAATTACTTAGCCAGAGGAACTGAAATGGCAGCTGGGGAGAAGGGGAAGAAACTCTTCCAAGTGCTGATCAGAAGCAGCCTTCCTCACAATCTTTCAACCAAGGGGGTTCCAACTTGAGAAGTTATGTCTCTCAGAGTCCCAAAGAGGACTGTACTAAGGATAATGCAGCATTTGTCACCATAGCATGATAGCATGCTTTCTTTTCAGTCTTCTGGCACTTTCTTTTCCTTTTTTTTTTTTTTGCAATGACAGGCAATTCAAGAAGATAAGAAGATGCTGTTTTAGACAGTCTATTCAGAAGGAAAAATGGTCTATTACCCCCAAATGACAGGAATAAATACTGTATTATAGATAATATTCAGAAGAAAGCCTATAAATTGACCATCTTCATTAAATATTAAAATTCCAACCATGAAAGTTAGTAGAGGGTATCAGCACAGGCTGTGACCCTGGATTGCCCAGGTCTTGGTGCCTTCATCCACCACCTGTATGACCTTGAGCAAGGCACTTTTCTAAGCCTAGGTTTCCTCATCTGCAAAATGGGTACAATGGATTGCCTACTTCATGGGACTTCATTTTAATTTTAGTTTTGGCTTTATTCCCTGTAGGGAATAAAATGATGAGTAAGATGTGTACCTGTGTACTCTCTCAAAGAATATGCAGACAATAAGAAAAGACATTGAGGTACGTTGATCATTACAGAATCTAACTGGAATAATGACCAAGTGTAATGTGCCAATGAAGAATTCTGGGATAATTCACGACTTAACAGGAGCCTTGAAAACACAGGAAGAGATTTCAGCAGGTGAAGGGAGACTCACTTCTGTCATGGAGATGCAGAGAGTGGTTTCCCAGCTGAGGGCCAGTGTGAAGGGAATCTTATGGAGTTTGTCTGACCTCACACCCCTGAACCAACAGCAGCACACAGGAAATATTCAGGGCATTCTATAAATACTCTTCCGCCCGTATCACCCCAGAATTGGCTGTGTTCACAAGCCAGGAGCAGAGCTATCAGTTTGATGTGAGTGAATCATCCATAAACTCATACAAACCAGTGTCTTCTCTGGCCCCAGTACCAGGACAAGATGCTATAGGGACCCCAGGGGTGGTGAGAGAGCTGGTGGAGAAGCAGATCCTGTGTGCACAGTGTTCAAATGTCCCTGTTTCAATCCTCCAGTGAGCACAATAGTTACACTGATAGCCAGACCAAAGCTGGCTAGGTTTTTCCCAGGGTTTTACTTCCAACTATTCCTACCAAGAGGACCATCTCCTGGGCTGCTCTCAACAATAATGGCTAACATTTACTGAGCATCTACTATGTGCCAGGAGCTGTTCTAAACTCTCAGCAAGGTAGGAGGTTGCCAGACTTATTATGTCCTCCCTATAGAGGTAGAAATTCACCTTAGTAAGTTCAGTAAGTATAAAATGTCACTCAGTGGGGCTTAACTGCCACACTGCCCTTTAATTCCCTTGGACATTGGTCTCCTATCTCCTCTAGGGTGCTGCCTGAGCTGCCACCATCCTCTTTAGACCACCTTCCTCCAGAGATCTTCACCTACTCCCTGGTGTTCCCACAGCAGAGCTGTTGGGTTGCAAGTGACAGAACTTACCTGAGGACCCCAATCCTTTTTCAGAGCACTCTTTGGGGAGGGCATGGGCATAGAAATGGAGCCAGTGCATACCTGGAAACCTCTGTTCCTTTTTTTTTTTTTTTTAAACTAGGGATTGAACCCAGGGCTGCTTTAACACTGAGTTACATTCTCAGCCCTTGAGTTGCTGAGGCTTTCACTAAATTGCTGAGGCTGGCCTCAAACTTGCGATCCTTCTGCCTTAGCCTCCCAAATTGCTGGGATTACAGACATGTACCACTATACCTGGCCCTTCTGATTTTTCTTTGCTCTGCTGCTTTTTCTGTCTCTGCCAAACTTCTTCATTCTAGGTTTGTTTCTTTCCAGGGACTCTGTGATCCTCCTTCTACTTTGACCACCTTTGCAAATCTTTTCCCCAGGCATTTAGATAAGATTTAGCTTCAGCAAACCTAAATTGTGAACCAAGTTCAAATCTCCCCTCCAGGTCCAATATAATATAAATAAGATGAGTGCAGTCCTGTAGTTCAATGTTCCCAAATGCTCCATGAAAAAAAATGTTTCCATATCATTCTATCATAAGAGGCCGTTATGCCCAGAGCATACAGACAGCTCTCTGGAGATGGTTTTCTATAACCTGACCTCAAACACACTATTCCACGTGGAAATAGCTCTAGACCCAATAATTCCAAAATCTCCCCAGAGGCCTAGGTCTGTGCTGATTCCTTTCAAAGAAAGTCCTGTCTCACCCAGAGCACAACATATACCTCCTTCTCTCAGATACCCATGCACACACAGGATGCAGCCAGAGCCAGGCCAAAATGGCCTTGAGTGGGTGGGTGCAGTGGCACACACCTGTAATTCCAGCACTTTGGGAGGCTGAGACAGGAGAATCGTGAGTTCAAAGCCAGCCTCAGCAATAGCGAGATGCTAAGCAACTCAGTGAGACCCTGTCTCTACATAAAACACAAAACAGGGCTGGAGAAGTGGCCCAGTGGTCGAGTACCCCTGAGTTCAATCCCCAGTACCCCCCCAAAATGGCCTTGTGTGATCAGAAATTATTATATAATGACTAAATTAACTAAGGTTAGCCAATAAGTACATGATCATATTAAAACTTCAACGTTCTGAATATAACAACATCTTTTGGGCATTTCCTATGCCAAGAAGTTAACAGAATTTGTCTCATTAATTCTCCCAAAAACAATAATAGTCTGGCAACATTATTCTGTCCATTTTTTTTTCAGTGAGAAAATTAGGGTTAACGAGGTAGAATCATCTGCTATCCATTGCACAACCACCTTGCACACGTGATAGAGCAAGAGTTCAAACACGTGCAGCTTAACTCAGAGCTGAACCTACTCTGTGTGCTCAAAACTCCCTCTTAGCCCACATGAAGTTTAATGGTCAGGGTTTGTTCCTGACCTACAGACCTTACTTGTAAGTGAAGGAGCATGAATTCTAGTGTAAGAACTAAATCTTTAATTTGTTACTTCCAGGAAAGTTCTTACGTATTCATCATGTGAGTGGTGGTGTGTGTATTCTTCCTCCCTGTTCCACACCCTCCAACATCCACGGTCTCTGGTGATGCCACCCCCATCCCACCACACCGCAACACGCACACACACGCAGCACCCCTGTCAGGCTCCCTTCCTTCTGGATCACCTGACACTGTGGGGAAACCTAGAAGATTCACTCTGGAAGCTCTCTTCATCCTTGGCTTACAAAACAGTGAGGCATCCCTAATTCTTTTCCTTATTTTTATTATTGAATAAGTTCAAGGTCTGGTTGTTGTTTCAATTTCATCTTCTGTTTCCTTTTCCTCTCCCACCCCTACCTGGGTGGCTGTGTGTCGCTTGTTCCATTCCCAGGTTTTGTGCTGAGGCGCCTATTCTTCCTTAAATCAGAGGTTTCAAGTCATAAAGCCATTGGCTAGCAGAGCCTGAAGAGGGGCCGAGAGCAGTCCAACAGGCGGAGCTCATGACCAAAGAAGAAGAGCTACAGGAAAGATGGTTCTGTTATCCCTAGATGGGGCCAGGAGAAGCTGTGCCTCTGTGGGAAGGAGGCAGTCAACAGGGCCGGAGCAGGGAGGGGTGCATTTCAAGGACCTTCACCCCAGGTCAGCAGTCAATTTTCAGACCCAGAATCCAGACATGGATGTACAAAGGGCCCTGCCCATGTCTGCTCAGCCAAAGCCACAGAACCAGAGTGATGTTAACCCATAGTTGGAGTAAAATGATAGTTTTGGGGAATTGAAGGTTCAAGAAGCAAGGATATGATAGGACCTTGGTGAAGCAGTGTCCTAGTTCAAACAGTAGAACTGTATCTCATCCCCCTGTGGCCACAGTGCACTGGACATGAGGCTTACAGATATTTCCCCAATACCACCCTTTCTGAACCCTCGAGGAAGCCAGTGCTTCAACAATGATGGAAGGGAGACTTGAAGGTCCTTCCCTGGGTTCTCTTGTTCCCTCTCCAGTTTCTTTTCTCCCTCTCCCCTCATGCACACCTGGATCTTTTCTACCACCCTGGCCCTCCCCTCTGAGTCTTGGTCCATTTAGAGGAGCAGGGCAGATCTTGAAGTCCTCCAGACCCCTAGGGGGTACCTCATCTTGTTATTCTCCTCAGTAAATGTCTACAAACACACAATGCTTACCTTGCTAATAGTGGCTGCAGCTCTGGTGGATTGGCCTCCTCACTGAGTCTGTTTCCACACTGGAAAGAGTGGGGAGGGAAAGAAAGGAGATGAGGAGAGAGAAACACTCAACCTGCCATTCACTCATCGTCCTGGTAGCTACATAAATACTAATTGTCAGCCGTTCCAAAAAGGTGTTCAACATAGTGCCTGGCCCATAATAAACACTTGATACTGTGTTGAATTGAATCAAAATTTACACATTCAGTTTCCATCTTTAAAGCTCCCAAAGCCTAGGAGCACCAAAAATACTCATCTGTCTATCCATTTGCACTGAGAACTAACATGATAAGGTGAACCACATTGTAAAAATACAATACGGTAGCCCAGAAATAAAGGCCGTAGATTTTCAAGAAAACAGCAAAGCTCATCAGCAATCTTAAACCCAATGGGCTTTCCTTCCAGCCCAGAGCTAAACTACCTATAGGTCAGATGCAGGCTAGCTGTGCCTTCAGGAAGGCCTTTCTGGCATGGTTATAATCCAAGGATGAATCTGTGGTCACACACTCACACTCAAACCCAGAAGGACTAGAGTGGGAAAGAGGAAGAGAGGAACACACACTAATTCCAGTGAAGCTAGACTAGAAGAATAATGCTACTTTCAAGGGGTGCATATGTTCACACACACATATACAAACACACCAACATACACACGTGTACACATGCATGCTTTTTATTCCAGGATTCTGGAAGTTTACTTTGATTACTGTAAGAAATACACAAATAGGAACAAAAATTAACCAAAGGTTATTGCAATAAAGTTTTTCCAACTCAACATTTAGTTGACTTAAACATATACTTTTGGAGTGCTTACTACATTCCCATACTAGATCTGGGAATGCAAACATGAAGTAACAGCATCATTGGCCTTGAAAATCTTACAACCCCGTCCATCACTTCCAATTCTCCAACTTTCATTTGCAATCTTTTAACCAATGACACATCTTAAAAACTATACAACCTTAAGCCGGGCGCGGTGGCTCAAGCCTGTAATCCCAGCACTTAGGGAGGCTGAGACAGGAGAATCGTGAGTTCAAAGCCAGCCTCAGCAATGGCGAGGCGCTAAGCAACTCAGTGAGACGCTGTCTCTACATAAAACACAAACAAATAGGGCTGGGGATGTGGCTCAGTGGTTGAACACCCCTGAGTTCAATCCCCAGTACCAAAAACAAACAAACAAACAAACAAAAAAAACTATACAACCTTAGAACAAGAAATTTGGTATCACAGTTAATCTTCATTCCTGACAAATCCACCATGGAAAGTTAAACAAAGCAAGAATTAAAAGATAGTAACAATCATTTACTGAACACTTACTGAGTGCCATGCAGCTACTATGTTAGGTAGATGGGTAAATGCAAGAGTTTGGGGAAAGGAACGATGGTTGGTGTAAATGGACATATGTGATCAAAGCACAGAAAGTGAGCGAGTGGGTCAGAAAGGGAAGTTGGGGCAGAATGAGCTAGGAATCGCTCTTATAGTCCCTGCAGAACTTTTGAAAGCTCATGAGCAGAAAAATGCCATAGGGAATCTGTGAAAACAACTGAATGAGGGTGGGGGACAATGGCAGGGTGGATGGGGGAGGCTAGTGCCAAATCCCAGGGGACCCTCCAGATTTATAATCTGAGAGCAGGTTGAGAAGACCTGAAAGTCTCCACAGACATTTCCTGTTGCATCCAAACAGCTGGCACTGAAAATGCCGTGAATAGGAGGAAGTGGGTAGAAGTGAAGGAAAGAGGAAAAAGGAAGGAGACTCTGGTTGGATTTGGAGGCCCACTGGATGAGGCTGGGAGTCAAAGGGGAGACTCAGACAATGACTCTTAAGTCTGGGCACCTTGATCAATGCTGTTATCATCAACAGAATGGAAACCAGAAAGGAAAACCATGTTTGTTGGTTTTGGGAGTTTGTGTGTTGGCTGGGTTGGGGTGGCAGAGGCAGTGATGAATTTTGTGTAGACACTTCTGAGAGTAACATGATAGAACCACCATTTGTAAATATTCCACATAAATTTGAGGCCTGGAAGACATATCAATGTATTGGGGAACATTTACTTCAAGAGGATAAAGTTGTTCTCTGTGTCTAAGACAAAAACAGAAACAAGCAAACAAAAACAGACAGAACATGAAATCTTTCTGACAGTGACATTTTTCAAAGTGGAGTGGACTCCCAGGGATGGAGAAACACTCTCAGTCACTGAGAGTCCACTTGACATATTTTTGAACTTGGCACTTTACATACATTATCTCATTTTAGTCTCTTCCCCACAACCCTGGAAGGGGTTATTTTCTCGTTTTATAAGGTTCAGAGAGGTTGATTAGATATCATAAGGTTGCGCAATTTGTGCATAGCAGAATTAGGATTAGAAGTCAAGTAGGATTCCAAAATTCAAAGTTGATTGCTGTTATAGTCGCAGCACAAGGGCAATGCATTAGCTCAAAGGTCAAGGTCGGAACAAGTCCTTTGAATCACTAACCATCAAGCACAAACCCATTCTGAGACCCTGAAATATGGTTGTCAGTTTTCCTGTCAGTTTTCTATGTTGGTCCAACATATCCCAAAAGCTCCTGGAAAATTCTTCTGTCACAGGTATTTGGCCCTGGTGAGATGCCCATAGCTCATTTAACTCCTCAGATCTGATTACAATGATGTTAGCAGAAACAGCTACCTTTGATAGGAATATTTGGAACTTTTTAAGATTCTAAGAAAGTTGAATATGTGTATTATTCAAATGACAAGTGAATTAGAAAAACTCATTTATGAAAGCATGTGTTTGCAATTGTTCTTGGGACATTGTCCAAGAAGATTCTCAGAGCAGCAAAGCAACTCTGAAGCTATTTCCTTAGCAGTATGTAAAAAATTCCTCTTTTATATACATATACTTAGCATGTAAGTACCAAAATTATTTTGTTAATTAAAAATTCCATGTTTGATTCTATAATACATACTTCACTCAAAAATAATCATTCTGCAAAAATAGAGTTGTCAATAATTGGATCCTTCCACAGACTGGCATCTTTTCCTTTCCTCTTGGGAAGGAGACATCTCCTAGAAATGCAGACAGCTCATCCCCAGACACAGGGAGTTGTCACCAGCCTCTAATAACTGCTTGTCTTGCCAGGAAGACAGACATGCCAGGGCAAGTCCATGGCCTGCAAGCATCTGTGTCCAATTCTGTCTCCTCGGTAGGCAAACTCTTACCCTCAGAGTGGGGCAGAAGAGGGTAGAGCTATGGCATAGGTTTGGACCCAGTGGAGGTCCTTGTGAGATGCCACCCTCCATGCATGGGGCACAATAGGTCCTTACTGCAAGAGAAGCCAGAACCAGCCCACCCATACTTCTAATAGCCCACAAGCATCCAAATCCATCCCATTTACACCCTCCCAACCAGACAACTCCCCACTCACATCAGCTGCTCATTTCATGCATAACCGACTTCAAATGGACCTCTCCAGAATTCTGTTTCCATGATGGAAATCGAAAGGGAGTTGGGAGCATGACTTTGAACTTGTGAAAAATTACTCTTGAGAGTTTTTAAGTAAGTAATATTAAAGATTTTATGTAAGTAACATTAAAGTTTTTATGTAAGTAATATTAAAGATTTTTAAAAATCCTAAATGTCACTATCAAAGGTAACTATTTCTGCTAATATTCTGGGAGCAGAATTAGATGCATATGTTCATCAAACAATGAGCTGTGGTTCATTTCTGGGGTATCAAGATGTTCATTTCATTTACTGTTGTTTATTTTGTGGGCCTCTGTACTTGAACTAGATTAGGTTTTGAAAAAAAAAACACACAAATCAAAATTTTGTAAGATTTCCAGGATTTCATACCCAAGTGACATCTTTCACAAAACCCTGACCTCCTTGTAGCTGGGTAATCTATATGACAGCAGCCTTCATTTGAGGAATGAGAGCTAAAGAGAAAATTTGGCAAAATTTCCTAAAGAGGAAGAGTGAAGGGCTTACCGGAAAGATTGGTCTGTCTTTTCCAGGGTAATCCAGGCTGCAGAAATATCCATTCATAATGGTGGTTTATAAATTTCTTATATAGGAAGGGCTGCCCAACGTCTGCTAGATGGCTCTACTGTTCCTTAGCACAGTCTGGGTATTCTGTAAATATGTGTTGAATTACCTCTATGTACATTGCTAGATTACAGTTTAGCTGAAAGAGTCAAATTTCCTAGAAAGTGAGTTTCCATTAAGTGAATTCTATTTTTCTCCCAGATCCCATGATCAGAAAGTAATTTTACTTGGAATAGTAAGAAATAATAGCTACAAAATATAATAAAAGTACACTTAGAAGGTTAGCAATCAAAAGGGGAAATCACAGATGTCCGTTCCCAGCATTATGGTGGCTTCCATGCCCTGAAACAGTATACCTCCAAGAAAGTTCAAAACATTAGACAAAATATAGATAGAGTTCTTTAAAATAAATGAATAAATGTCCAAGAAAATAAGAGTATAGAGGATATATCCCAAGATCCTTAGAGGATGACCAAAACTACAAATAATACCTAACTCTGTAATTTAATACCTGTTCCATCTGAACTAAGCACTTATCATACACTGTGTCCATAACTTTTGCAGTTTGAGGTGTGGCAACTAAACTAGCATAAATTTCTTTTCCTTCTTCACTGTCTCACCAATCCATTCTTACCAGAGACTTTAGCAATCTCACAATATGATTTTTTTTCTTTGCTTATGAATTCAAGAACTATCACTATTTCCCTCAAAGGTAGCACTTCATAGCTTCTCTATGGCAGATCCAAATTGCCAGCATCACTACTTTTGTGCTTTTGGCCCTTTATGAAGTAAAGTAAGGCTTGCCTGAACATAAGCACCAAGACACCACCACAGTCAATTGGAAGACTGAACCACTATGCAGTGACTAATGGCCAGTGGAGTAGGCATAATGGCCACACTGACAAAGGGGTGGTTCACGTTCCAGGTAGGATACAACAGGATGGTGTGAGATTTCACTACACTGCTCAGAAAGGCCCACAACTAAAAAACTTATAAATTGCTTATTTCTGAAATTTGCTACTTAATAATTTTTGTACCTTACTGACCAAATCTTAATGGTAACTGAGACTGCAGAAAAAGAAACTGGCAGGAGTCCAGAGCTTGGTGATCACTAGCCTCCCTTAGGGGTGTCTGCAGATCTACAGGTATCTCCTATAGGGCAGAGAGCCAGGCCATCCTGCAGGATGGGACTCACAGGCGGGGGCGGTGGTGCAAGCCTGTAATCCCAGCACTTTCAGAGGCCGAGACAGGAGAATCGCGAGTTCAAAGCCAGCCTCAGCAACGGTGAGGTGCTAAGCAACTCAGTGAGACCCTGTCTCTAAATAAAACACAAAATAGGGCAGGGAGCGTGGCTCAGTGGTCAAGTGCCCCTGAGTTCAATCTCCAGTACCAAAAAAAAAAAAAAAAAAAAAAAAGGATGGGACTCACAAAGGTCCTGAGAAAAAGGTAAACTATAAGAAAACCCACCTAGCAGGTGCAGACCACAAGGACAATCATACAGTGGTAAAAATAGCAAACAAAGTTTCCCTGAGATTGTGTAACTGCCAGTTTGGCTACACCAAGTAATGGGACCATAAATTGATAAATTGTAATTCTCATGTGGGCAAAACAAAGTGCAAGGAGAATTTTATTTCAAAGAAAGAGTTTCAGCAAATAAATTCACATTGAAAAAAAAAGGAAAGGAAAAATATTACATAAAACAAAAGGAAACAGACCATGAAGAGTGAGAGTCAGCAGAGACAATAAACAGAGCCTGATACACAAAAATTTCAGGTATTAGAATTAGAAAACATAAAATAAGAATGTTGAATATGGTTTTATATTTTAATGCATTTAAGCATTTTACATATTTAATATGTTTGAAAGACTCAAAAACAAACAGTGGATGTGAAAGTGTACCAACTCTAACTTCTGGAAATAAAAACATAATAATTATAAAATATTCTAGCTAGGCCATAAGCAATTAGTGAGACCCTATCTCAAAATAAAAAATAAAAAACAGGCTAGGATGTGGCTCAGTGGTTGAACAACCTTGGGTTCAATCCCTGGTACCAAAAAAAAAATTTAAATAAAAATAAATAAATAATTCAATGGAAGGGTTTAACCATGGGGTGAGGGCAGGGGGCAGCAAGGGTGGGGGTCAACATATTTGAAGAAATAACACAGAAGACAGCACAGAAACAAAAAGAGCAAAAACTATGAAAGAAAGAGTAAGTAAGCAAAAAGTGAGAGGTTTCCATAGTCATCTAATTGCTATTCCAGAGGAATATTCCAGAAGGAGAGAATGCTGAGAATTTTGCAAAATTGACATAAGATTCCAATCATTCATGCAAGAGTTCCAATGAATTCAAAGCAGGGTAAATTCTAGACAAAAGGAAAATATAGAAGTAATGGGAATGCACAGACAGAATCCTTCAAAGAAATGGAAATCAGGGTAAAAGAAGAATGATCAGTTCCTTAGAAAACTTGGAATGGAACCACCTTTTGACCCAGCTATCCCACTCCTCGGTCTATATCCTAAAGACTCAAAAACAGCATACTTCAGTAATGTAGCCACTTCAATGTTTATAGCAGCACAATTCAAAATTGATAAACTGTGGAACCAACCTAGATACCCTTCAATAGATGAATGGATAAAGAAACTGTGGTATATATACACAATAGAATACTCAGCATTAAAAGAGAATAAAATCATGGCATTTGCAGGTAAATGGATGGAGCTGGAAAACATCACGCTAAGTGAGGTAAGCCAATTCCAAAGAACCAAAGGCCAAATATTTTCTCTGATTAGTGGATGCTGATCAGTAATGGGGGTAGGGGTGGGGAGTATGGTAGAAATGGAGGAACTTGGGGCTGGGATTGTAGCTCAGCGGTAGAGCGCTTGCCTTGCATGCGTGAGGCCCTGGGTTCGATCCTCAGCACCATGTACAAAGCAATAAAATAAAGACATTGTGTCCATCTACAACTAAAAAAATATTAAAAAAAAAAAAAGAAATGGAAAAACTTTAGATGGGGCAAAGGGGAGGGAAAGGAAGAGAGGGAGCATAGGGGTAGGAAAGATGGTGGAATGAGATGGACATCACTACCCTAGGTACATGTATGAAGACATGAATGTTGTGACTCTACCTTGTTTACAACCAAAGAAATGAAAAATTGTGCTCCATATGTGTATTATGACTTAAAATGCATTCTGCTGTTTTAAAAAATAAAAACAAATTAAAAAAAAAAAAAGAATGCTCCAACAAAAGCGATGGAAGGTCTGTAGACAGTTGAATAGAAACTTGAAAAGTGCTGGGAGAAAATAGCCTCAATCTAAAATCATGCACTCAGAGACCATCTTTCAAGAATGAGAGTAAAGTTTTTTTGGTTGTTGTTTGTTTGTTTTAATTTATGCATTTTTGAGCCAGAGTCTAGCTATGCTGCCCAGGCTGGCCTGGAACTCCTGGGCTCCAGTGAGTCTCCCCGCCTCAGCCTCCTGGTAGCTAGGAACACAGGTGCGCACCATCATGCTCAGCTCAAAGATATTTTTAGATAAACAAAAATTGGGAAAGCTTATCACCAGCAGACCCTCACTAAAAGTTCTTCTCAAAGGATATATCTTAAGAAGGAAAATTACCCCATAGGAGTAGCTGAGATCCCCCCAAAAAAGAGAAGGAAGAAATGCTAAGCATGAAGTTCTCAGTGAATTGACTGTGGAAGTCAACATTAAGAACATCGGGGCTGGGGATGTAGCTCGGTGGGAGAGCACTTGCCTAGCGTGCTCCAGCCATGGGTTTATTCCCCAAGATCACAGGAGTTTTGCTGGGCATGGTGGTGCCTCAGCCAGTGGCTGAGGTAGAAGGATCGCAAGTTCAAAGTCAGTCTCGGCAACTTAATGAGACCCTAAGCAACTTAGCAAGACCTTGTCTCAAAATAAAAAAAAAAAAGAACTGGGGATGTGGCTCAGTGGTTTAAGCACCCCTGGTTTCAATCCCTGGTATGGGGGCGGGGAGGATGTCAAAAGAGAGCCGGATGAAGCTCAGTGAAGTGTTCCCCTACCATGTATGAGGCACTGCATTCAATCAATCCCCAGCATTGGGGGGGGAAAAAGGCAAAAGAAAAGCACTTTACTTTCTAAAAACTACAGCAATCTCCATGCTGAAAATTTCTCTGAATAGTTATTCCTAAAAGAAACCCAAAGGGTGGGGGGTAGGGGGGAACCACAGCTTTCGCCAATGATTTTTCCCCTCTGTTTCTTTCCTCAAAATTCCTCTTCGCTTTCTCAAACATCAACTGACAGCTACTATACCTTTGTGTACATAATGTTAAAAATGGAATTGGCCAAACTTTACCTAAAGGTAGAAGGAGCCATCATAATGTCAAAAGCCATAAAAATCAATCAGAAGATCTTGGGTCACCTGAGTAAAAGCCCTGCTGGTGGATTGCCAAGGTTGGAAATGAGATTCCAGTGAGGAGTGAGTGGGTTCAGTGCACAGAGGATAAGGGCAGAAGAGCAGAGGGGTAAGAGCATCTCGTGTGGTATTGAAATGTCACACTGCACTCCGTCAATATGCACCATTACTATGCATCAATGAAACAGTAAAAGTATATTAAGAAAAAAAAAAAGCAGTTTGTGTGTTTGCAAAGAGGTTGTATAAGTCCCCACTATAAATTCAGAGGTATCATTCCTAATGTAAGTCAGGATTCATTGGACAGAACCATGAACTTTAGGAATCCATTAATTGTTTGTAATTCCAAAGAATTATGTCCCTCTCTTTTGGGACTTATTTCTTCGAGGTTATTGTTGTTGTTGTTGTTTTCTTTTTAATTATTTCTTTGTAGTTGTAGTTGGACAGAGTGCCTTTATTTTGTTTATTTTTATGCGGTGCTAAAGATCAAACTCAGTGCCTCACACGTGCTAGACAAGCGCTGTGCTACTGAGCTACAGCCCCAGCCCCTCAAGGTTTGTTTCAAGCTTATATTTACTGAATGTTGACTCTGTAGCAGACATAGAGCACTCTACATAAATTATTGCATTTAAACCTCACAGAAACCCCAAGAGAAATTATTATCTTTATTCTCACAAGGAAATCAAAGTTTGGAGAGGTTAAGTACAGTAATTTGCCAGAGGTTATAGAGTTAGCAGGGAATCAAGTCAGGACTTAAACTCAAGTTGGCCTGACTTCAAAGCTCCTGTTCTCGGTCACCACATTTCCTCCTGCCTCCCTTAACCTCTTCTGCTATGGGCTTTGATTTTAAAATTTTTAAGGTATAGACTACTACATGAAAGTAAAGTATGAGTGTGTGTGAATACAATCTACATACACATACACATGTAAAATATAATTTATATTACTATATTTATATTTTAAATAGTTTGTTAATCATACAAATTATTTATATAATATACATTTATTATTTAATTTAACATGATGCCATGACTTATGGACTTTTGTTAAACTCTGTGACTCACCCTACTTCTCATTCATTTTTGTCTTCCTCGTGCTTAGTACATAGCAGGACTCCGAAAGTGCTTGTTGAATGAAGTTCTTTTTTTTTTTTTTTTTTTAAACATGTTTTTAGTTGTAGATGGACACAATGTCTTTATTTTATTGTTTTGTACGTGGTGCTGAGGATCGAACCCAGGGCCTCACGCATGCGAGGCAAGCGCCCTACCGCTGAGCTACAATCCCAGCCCCTTGAATGAAGTTCTGTAACTCTCAATAGCCTGTTCAATATTTTCACACTTTGGATGAAGACTGGTGAAAGATTTAGTAGACACTAGGATATATGCATGTGAAGTCAAGATTAAGAGGGAAAAAAAAGTTTGTAAAACATGGTCCCAAAAAAACATGGTCCAAAAACTGGTGGAGTCAGAAGACATGGACTCTACATTCAGTTCAGCTGTGATCTACTTAGCCATTTCTGCTCTCTGCAGTGGAATGAATAGTCAGCACTTGCAAAACACAACCCTGATTTGGACCACCTGCTGACTTCCACCCTGCTTTAGCCTCCTCAGCTGATTTCTAGGCAACAATGTGACATCACTCTACTACACCTGCATTGACATCATGCTAAACACAGAGCTGAGAAGAGGAAGCCCTAGTGCTATCTCCACTGTACACATAATAGACACAAATAACCTTGGAGTTTCTCTATTACAAAACCATAGTAAAATAGGAAGTGATGAGTTTTGAGTATTCGTGACCTTATTATATATAATTATTTGATTACTAGTGCATATCATTTAATTTTTAAAAATTAATTAATTGGTTTATTTAAATGCATTTCAAGTCATAGTACATATAGAGAGCTCAATGTTTCCATTTCTCTGGATGCAAACCAGATAGAGTCACACCATTTGTGTCTTTATACATGCACCTAGGGTAGTGATGAGCATCTCATTCAACCATCTTTACTACACCCATTGCCCTTTTCCTCCCCCCACCTCCCCCCTGCCCCATCCAGAGTTCCTCCATTTCTCCTATGTTCCCCATTCCCACCCCACTTATGTATCAGCATCCACTAATCAGAGAGAACATTCGGCATTTGGTTTTTTGGGATTGGCTTACTTCCCTTAGCATAATGTTCTCCAGTTCCATCCATTTACCTGCAAATGCCATAATTTTATTCTCTTTTATTGCTGAACAATATTCCATTGTGTATATGTTCCTCAGTTTCTTTACCCATTCATCTATTGAAGGGCATCTGAGTTGCTTCCACAGTTTTGCAATTGGGAATTGTGCTGCTATAAACATTGAAGTGGCTGCGTCGCTATAGTATGCTGTTTTTAAATCTTTAGGGTATAGGACAAGGAGTGGAATAGCTGGGTCAAATGGTGGTTCCATTCCAAGTTTCTTAAGGAATCTCCATACTGCTTTCCAGATTGGTTGCACCAGTTTGCAGTCACACCAGCAATGTTTGAGTGTACCTTTTTCACCACATCCTCGCCAGCATTTATTGTTGCTTGTATTTTGGATAGCTGCCATTCGGACTGGGGTGAGATGAAATCTGAGAGTAGTTTTGATTTACATTTCTCTAATGGCTAGAGATGTTGAACATTTCTTCATATATTTGTTTATTGACTATATATCTTCTTCTAAGAGGTTTCTATTTAGCTCCTTAGCCCATGTAGTGATCGGGTTGTTTGTTTTTTGGTGTTAAGTTTTTGAGTTCTTTATATATCCTGGAGATCAGTGCTCTATCTGATGTGCGTGTGGCAAAAATTTTCTCCCAGAATGTAGGCTTTCTGGGCTGGGGTTGTGGCTCAGTGGTAGAGCGCTTGCCTAGCATGCGTGAGGACTGGGTTCAATTCTCAGCACCACATACAAATAAATAAAATAAAGATCCATTGACACTAAAAAATATTAAAAAAAAAAAAAAAAGAATGTAGGCTTTCTGTTCACCTCATGGATAGTTTCTTTTGCTGCGAAGAAGCTTTTTAGTTTAAATCCGCATATCATTTAATTTTGAATGATAGCTGTGTTTGATATCCAGATGACCAAATTCCCCAAAATTTAACAATTGACTCTCACAAACGAGCTCCAGCACATCACTATCATTTGAGACCTCATTTTTCTCATCTACAAAATTTTAGAAACTATCCTAAGGAAATAACTAGGGATTGGTACAAAAATTAATCTACAAAGATATATATCATATTATTATTTATGAAAGTAATAAACTGGAGGCTGGGGTTATGTCACAGTGGTAGCGTGCTTGCCTATCACACATGAGGCACTGGGTTTGATCCTCAGCACCACATAAGAATAAAATAAAGATATTCTGTCCACCTACAACTAAAAAATAAATATTAAAAAAAGTAATAAACTGTAAGCAAAGTTAATACTGCATAATACTTTAGTTAATAATAATAGTACCTATACTGTTTAACACATGTGTGAGTACATGTAGGAATGAATACACTAATGTTCCTTAAACATGTCCAGTGCCTGACACTGTGAACTTGGACAGCAGTCACTCTCCTGATAGTCCCCTCAACACACTCAGAGGTTGACTTTTGATCATTCATTCTGAAAAACATCCATCCTGGTAACTATGGAGAGCTAAACAGCTCCCTATGTCTGTCTGGCCTTACTCCAGAGGACTTACACATCCTGTCTGTATAAGTGAGCTGTGTGCTCTTCAAAAGCAAGGTTAGTTTGTTCCAAGTGTGAGAAAAGCAACTTCAAGAGATGAGGGAAATCCTAAATATGAGATACAGTGTGGTGGACATGGTAGCACACACCAGCAATTCCAGAGGCTGAGGCAGGAGGATCTCCAAGTCTGAGGCCAGCCTCAACAACTTAATGACAGCCTCCAGCAACTCAGTGAGAACTTGTCTCAAAATAAAAATAAAGAGGGTTAGGAATGTAGCTCCACAGTGCTGGGTTCAATCACCAGCACCAAAAGAAAGAAGAAGAAGAAAAAAAGAAGATACTGTCTACTCGGATTTTTTTGTTTGCATGAGACATACTGAAAAATTATTTGTTGTTTATCAGAAAACTTATTGTTTTTCAATCCCACAGTGCTAGGGATTGAACTCAGGACTTTGCACATGCTAGGCAAGTACTCTACCACTGAACTATACCCTCAGCCCTGAAATTTAAATAAAACTGGGTCTTTAGCTGTATTTATCGGGCAACTCTACTGGCTAGATACTCCTTATCCAAAGCTCCCTCAAATACCAGCTTCTCTCATAGGAAGCTTCATCAGTCCTGTAACCTTTGTGTCCCTACAGGTATCTGCCTACCAACAGAAAGAAAAGGCTTCTCGTCCAGGCTGGGCCTCCTTCCTGAAGGTCTTCCCTAGAAGTTGGCCTGAGCTGCTGGCTCTCCAAGAGCCAGAGGTCCCTGATGTTCCTAAGCGCTTGAGGACAGCAAAAAGTCAAGGAGGGACCCAGAAGATAACCCTCACAGACTAGACAGTTTTGCCCAGGACTAGCCTGGGTCATAACTGGGACTGGGAAGTTCTCCAACCTTCCCCACACTCTCGTGAGCCATTTCCCTTCATGGAGTGGTTCATCTCATATGTGTGAAGTCCACACTCCTGGATAAATAACCTAACTTCAACTGCAAATGAAGTCATGTGCACATCTTTCAAATGAGTCCAAGTCCCAGTTAAATGGGAAGAGGCCTTTCCCAGTCCCTGCTCCCTATGGCAGAAGGTGAGACGTTGTTAAAGGCCCTAGACTACCGGGCATCATGTGCACTTTCCCCTTGTCTCAGGGACCATCTATTTGGATGACACACTTTGACAACCCCATGAAAGGTGAAGCTGCTGCTACAGTGAGGAAATTGCCTACGATTAGGGGGAAATTATGCAGCAGGGAAGCAGCTTGGCAGCACCTCACACGTGGTAACAGCTGTCATGAAAATGACCCCAATTTTGCCTGTTCTTGCCGGGGAAGAGATAGGAATTTAACATCCTTATGGGTTTTGAAGTAGGGTCTTTGGTGCCAGCTTTGAATGTAGAGAATTTTTACTTTTCTAAAACAAAAAAAGCACCTACAAGTTTCAGAAGATGTGACATGGCCCAGGAGCTGGAAAACACATCTTGGAATTTGGTGACTTGGAGTTTATTTAACAGTGACGTTATTGGACAGTGGAAAACCTGGAAATGGACTGAATGTCCATAATAGAGGACACCTGTACTTAAATAAATGAGGTGCCCAAGGATAAGATCCTCTTTCCCTTAAACATGGCACTGAAGTTAATTATGTGATTTGATATATAATTAGGTGAGAAGTTGCAAAACATATAATAATAATTCACCAAAATGAGTACAGAGTGATGGAATTACCAATTATTTTCTTCTTTTTACTAATATTCATCAACTTTTTAAAAAATGAGTGTGAGTTTCTTTATAAAAAGGAAAAACAGAGGCTGGGGCTATAGCTCAGTGGTAGAGTGCTTGCTTAGCATGTGTGAGGCACTGGGTTCGATCCTCAGCACCACATATAAATAATAAACGAATAAAATAAAGATCCATCAACAACTAAAAAAAATTTTTAAAAAAGGAAAAACAGTTATTCTATATATAATTAAAGATCTATATTCTTATATATATTCTATATATAATTATATATATTCTATATATAATTAAACACCTCAGGACCTAAGAACCTTGAACCATGCTGTTAATTCAAGTAAAAACCAAAGAACCAAAGATCTATTTAAACTTAAACCATAGTAAGGAAACTCATCAGGGCTTTAAACAATTCCTTGCATAATAGAAATATTACTATGGTTACTGAAACTTATCAAACTCTTTACAGACGCTCCATGAAGCCAGTGAGGGCATATGTGAACTGCAGAGATCACGATCACAGACCAGTGAAGAGGGCCACCTCCAGACTCTTCTCTGTGCCAGGCATCAAGCTAAGCACTTTACATGGATTATCTCATTTAATCCTTTAACAACCCCCAATGAATTAGGGTTATTACCGGGCTTGTTATGGAGCTTATCCATCAAAATCAAGGTCTTTTTTTTTCCTATTTTAATTATCAGAAAAGAAAAACTTAATAAGCAAGAAGAACCTGTGTACTTTCTTCAATCTCTGTGGGGGGAATGGTTAACCCAAGTTTATAATCATGTGCACAGGAACTAGTGCTGGCAAGTATCAAACAGAGGTTAAGTTTGGTCAACCAGTTAGTTATTTATAACACAGCCAGCTGGTTGACCAAATTAACCAGACTGATTTTTTTTTTTATTTTTGATGTTGCAATGAGTTGCTTGACTTCAATCCCCCTTCTGCTCCAGCACCTGCCCTTCCAACGAGGGGAGTTGAGGTGAGTATATAATAAATATAGTCTGCACAACGGGGCAGGGAGTTCAGACTAACAACCAAGTATTTCTCTGCAATGACAACCTTTTAATGTTAGTTTGAGTTTTTTTTTTTTCCTTCTCTTGTCTTTTTGAATTAAATCAAGGCTATTTTGATATCTTGTCCTTGAAAACTATAGCAAAATAGGAATATACTGGCCCATGGCTGCTAGAGTCTGCAAGACCCCATCCCCATTGCCTGAACAAAAGGAATGCAATCTTGACCTCTAAAGCAAAAGGCATCTGCTGCCAAAACGATCAAATATTCTGCTTGTGAGATTTTTAACTGGTGAAACCATCCCCACCCAGATCTCACTAGTAATGTGACACGAGGAAAGAACTAAAACAAGCCAAAGGTATGAGGAAGTAGTGCTGTCCCCATGCTGGACCCCGGCAGAGGGTGTGTTTCAAGAGTCCAACTTAAAGGGAGTAAGAAAACCCAAGGCTTCATTCCATAATTCTTATTCACTACTAAAGCCATGAGGCCAGGATGTGTGTTTAAAGGCTCTTTAATTCAAAGACCTGTTATCTTTACTTGACCTTATTTCCTGTCATTGGCAAGAATCGAGCTGCCTGTGTTCCCCCTAATAGCCATATAGTATAACCCTTGCTGAGAACAACCGCTGTGTGTACCTTCTTTTGTGGCAGGCCGCAATCTTGGGAAGTAATGTGTCTGTTTTGAAAAGAGTCATTTACAGCCTGCTGTTTGACCTAAGGGATCCAGGAGCCCACCCTCTGATGGCCTCACACACTGTATTTCCTTCCTGGGTTTTCCGCAGGTTTAATGCAGCTCAGGTGGGAGTGTGTTTCCAAACCAGGTGTCTGAGGCCAAAGACGTTGGCTAAAATATCTGGCTCTTTTTATTTTCTTTTGGATTTGGAATTTAGTACTGGGAAATAGTGAGATATGGGGATGGCATGACTCTCTTGCTGTTTCAACTGTCCTTTACACAATCTTTGCTCTCTGTGGTTTAAGCCTCCTTGGAGGTTCTGTCAAATCCCTACAGCCTACTTACCAACACTTCATATGAAGTCCACGCCACATACACAAAGTGACCACTCTCCAGATGACTGGATTTAGGGTTGGAGATGCAACTACCTGATCCGGCCTCAGAAGGGCTGGCCACAGAGGAGCCTGGACAGGTGTGTGGCTGGAGACAGAGCAGGTATGATGCTTGGGACACAGTATGGAGATTTGCCTACTTGCATAGCCAAAGAACAAAGACCAGAACTGAACAATGGTTGGTGTGAGGCCAAGCCAGAGCTGTACCAGGTTCTAACAGGCATGCCAATAATAGAATTAATTAAAACGACTCATATCTATTAATAATTGACCGTGTTCCTGCACTGCACTTGACAATATCTCATTTTATCCTAGAAATAAACTTCTAAGGGAGGTACTATGATTAGCCCCTTTTAATAGATAAGGGAACAGATTCATAAAGGTTAGGTAATTTGCTCAGTCACACTGCTCATAAGTGCTAGAGCTGGGTTCACACTCCACTAATTCCAGACCCACACTCCAGACCCTTTCTCAGTATATATATCTGTGCACCCAAAATAATGAATGCAGGTTATCCAAACACATCAAACAAGAAATATTGTTGCAGATAGTCACTTACATGGCCCTACAAATGATTCCTTACTGGGCCTAATTTCTTCAGAGTTCCTATTTCTCAGTAATATCTACCTTCCTATGCCCTATTCCATAGGTGACAGTGACCTTTTGATAGAAAAGGTTCTACACCATTCTCTCATTCACTTGTTTGAGAACCTTGGCAAAGTCGCTTAACTTCTCTGAGGGTCCAGTTAGGATGATGGTACATTCCTGGTTTCCCAGAACAGCACCAGTTTACATCTGCTGTCCCACTGTAAATTTGGGGGCGGGTACTAGAGATTGAACCCAGTGGTGTTTTACTAAGCTACATCCCCAGCCCTTTTTAGATATTTTATTAGACACAGGGTCTTGCTGAATTGCTAAGTGCCTTGCTAAGTTGCTGAGCCTGGCTTTGAACTTGCAATCCTCCTGCCTCAGCCTCTGGAGCTGCTGGGATTACAGGGGTGTGCTACTGCACCCGGCTCACTGTAACTTTTAATGGTGCTCCTTTTACTTTCTAAATTATTCCAGTCCTGATAAGCTACATGGTCATGCTGAGTACAGTGCACATCTCTGGAGGATATTTCCCACTCTTTTGGAATTAGCACCTCCATGTCGTCTGTAGTCATCTACCCACACGGTTCAGGCAGTCCACTATGCCCAGTCAACATTCCAGCTCTGCTGCCTGGGCAACTGGTTCAGAGATGAGCATGTGGCCCATACCTGGCCAGTGAGAGTGAGTGTGCAGAAGTTTTGTAGGAACTCTCAAGGAAGAGATCCTGTCTGTCCATGAGGTTTCTGGGCTGGTAGCCTGAAAGTCAGGTGCTGTTGGTGGCCCTCATGGCCATGATGTAAGCAACATCTGCTGGAGAAGAAAGCAGTACAGACACCAGAGGAACAGACAGGTAGAAAGGACCCGCAATAAGGGTGTGTTTGAACTCCTGACTTGAAGCCTGATATGGCAGGGACTTCCTAGGTAAATGTGCCACTAACTTCCCTGCTCTGCACAAGCTAGTTTGAGTTGGGTTCTGTTACCCGGAACCAAAAGAGTGCTGCCTAAAAAGAGAGGTTGGATTTCATTAGAGCATTTCCACTCTGGCATTTCATACTTCTACAGACACAAGAGTATACATGTGCACATACACACACATACACACACACTCACAAGGTGACATACATGGAACTCCAACCTCACTGAGGAAACGGAGGTACTACTCTGCTCTCTTACAGCTCACCAACACTTAGAATGCCTATGTTGCCTAATCCAGTGATTTTCTGACTGTTCTATGGAAATGCAGTTTTCAAGGATGTGTCTTAGTGGCTGTCCTAGGAACTGAGGGCATGGGTATAAAAGTAATACAGCTCCCGATTACCCATTTTATATATTAGGGTTCAGTGAGAGAGTTCACATGGGGGTGAGCAAGGATTCCATTGCTCCAAGATCGGAAAGGTACTCATTTGATCAACTTCTATCATTTTAAAACTGAGAACACCTAAGTCCAGCAAAGGTAAGGGACACCTCCTCCCCACAGGTCACACAGAATGGATCTGAGAGAGAAGACCCAAACACTATCTGGTTCTCTTTGATATCACAATGAATTCTTTGGTATAATAAAATCAAAAACTACAACTTTCGGGGCTGGGATTGTGGCTCAGTGGTAGAGCGCTCACCTCGCATGTGTGAGGCACTGGGTTCGATCCTCAGCACCACATAAAATAAATAAAAATAAAGATATTGTGTCCATCTACAACTAAAAAAAAAAATTAAAAAAAAACTACAACTTTCACTTCACAGTGTTATGAAAACCAAATAGTCATATTTATATCATAAGCAATATACATCTATATATTATGTAAGTCTAATACAAATGAACTTTCACATCTGTTTGTTTACTTGCTTGTTCTTGCCACCCCTGCCTAGACTGCAAGCTCCGTGCAAGAGAGAACTCAGTGGATAGGAATCCACCACCTTAAACACAGTAGGAGCTCAGCAAAACTTGTTTGTAAAATAAATAATAACCAGTTATCAGAAGAACATGCTAAAGGGCACCAAGGGGATGAAATGAACAAAATCTGAATTGTAAAAATGTACAGGCCAAATGCCAGTTTCTTCAACAAATCTTCGAGGATAAATGGAGATGGAAGCTACAAATTAAGCAGAGGTCTGAGGACTATTTGGAACATACACAATGTGAGGGTTCAGGTCAAACAAACCAAGTGTTAAACTTCTGAGGTAATCAAGAAATTTTAAGGGTGAATAGATGTTGATTAATATTGTTGTAGTTTTCTTTCAGGTATAATATAGTGTATGTTTAATATGAAAAAAATCCACACCTTTTAGAAGCACACACTAAAATAGTTACTGAAATGATTTAACTTTGGGAATTTTGTGCAAATACTCTAGAAGTGGAAGTGGAACTTGGAGGTGGGGATGAAAAAAGATTGGCCTCAAGCAGATTGTGGATGAACAGAGGAACATCTATATGGGGCTCATTGTACTATTTGGCTATTTTTGTATGTGCTTGAGTTTTTTTGTTGTTGTTGTTGTTTTTTAATTTTTTTATTAGTTGTTGATTGACCTTTATTTATTCATTTTTTATATGTGGTGCTGAGAATCGAACCCAGTGCCTCCCACATGTGAGGCAGGCGCTCTACCACTGAGCCACAATCCCAGCCCTGTGCTTGAGTTTTTAATACAAAAAAATATAGAAGTAAGGGGTGGAGGAGGAAAAGAGAGAGAAAGGAAAAGAAAGAAGATCCTGGACTTCGGAGTCTGTCTTGGATTCTGATCTTAGCTCCTCCATCCACCAGCTTAGACTTGAGGTTGCTACTTCTCTTCAGACTCCTTGACTTGGATGGAACTAAAATAGCATGTACCCCCTAGGGAGATTGTGAGGATCAAATGAAATCATATGTGCAAAATGTGTCTGATAAATAGTATGTAATATATGAGAACTGTCATGACCAAACATTGAACACGCTGCCCTCATATCCAAGTAGAATTGGTGCCAGAAAAATTACACATCAATAGTAATACTAAGATTGTGAAGAGTTTATTATATACTTGGTACTATCCTAGATGCTTTACATGTAGTAACTCATTTGACTTTCATACTCAACATGAAACCTCTTCAAACAAAATTTTAAAATTTGTAGTAAATAGTGGCATAATAATGACAAAAATGAATGGAAATAATATTTTTTAAAATTAAACTAAATAAAATAAAAATAAGTTTGTTTCATCTTATATTTAACCAAATACAGAGAAAAACAGTAAATGTGCTCCAAATCTTAGAATAAACAATAAGTGAATGAATTTCAGGGGTTTTCAGTATCAATATGATTGATAATAATAATTGTTTTAGTCAGCTTTTTTTGCTGCTCTGACTAAAAGACCCTACCAGAACAACTGTAAAGGACAGAAGGTTTATTTAGGGGCTCACGGTTTCAGAGGTCTCAATCCATAGACAGCAGACTCCATTCCTCAGGGCTCAAAGAGAAGGAGAACATCATGGCGGAAGAGTGTGGCAGAGGGAACCAGCTCACATGATGATCAGAAAGCAAAGAGAGAGAGACTCCACTCCAGACACAAAATATATACCCCATAGCCACACCCCCAATGAACTACTTCCTCCAGCCACACCCCACTTGCCTGCAAATACCACCCAGTTCATCCATTCAAGTGGATTAATTCACTGATTGGGTTAAGGCTATAACCCAATAATTTCTCCTCCAAACCTTCTTGCATTGTCTCACACATGAGCTTTTGGGGGACACCTCACATCTGAATCATAACAATAAAATTTTAATAATGATCTTTAATAAGAAATATCTTTAATGGTAATATCTTTCACTTCACATTTTATTTTGTAGCATCATCATAAAAAGTCATCCTCACAAAAATATTAGAGAAGTTCATCCATTTCCTGATATCGTTCTTCATCTCATTTTCAAATCATTCTCTCTTGAAGCTTCCTACCAATTTTCTCTCCTCCAATTGCTATTATGCCAGATCCACATGTTAATGAATAGCTCTGTCTAAAACCACAGTGTTTCTCCAGTGCCTCATGGAGTCTTGCATCTTTGCAAGATTTCTCTTTTTGTGTGTTGTTAGGTTGGACAGATACTGAAGTTAGGTTGGATATGGGGCAGAGGTGTTCAAAGGAGTACTAATTTTATAAATTGTCAGTCACTAGGGATTTCTGCTTCCCTGTGCAAACTGCTAATTGTTGGAACTAGAGTACTAGACGTGACTGAGCTGTCTGATATGGTGCTTCCAGGAGTTAATGCGCATGTGGAACCGATCCTCTCTTTTTTCTCCCAGAGGGTCTCATTCCATGTTGTACCTTCCCTTTTCTTTTGTCACCCCTTCCCCTTCCATTAGCAGCAACAGGAATAGTCTTTCATACGTAACCTCTTTTTTCTTTCCCTTCTTTACTCAGAAACCTCTGGGATTGCTTCTCCTGACCTGACCTTAACTGTACTCTCCATCCAGCTGCCAGCTGCAACCTCCACAGAGACTGGTGAACACATTAGGGTAGCTCTAGCCACTCTCCTATCTGCAGCACAGAACAGAAAAGTCACATGTTCAGAAGTAAGTTAAAATAAGAAACATTGCTATCAACCTGGGGAGTCCTGGAAGGAGCCCAGGAGTTCTCTCAGAATTGCTTCAGAACCTTGCGCTTCTTTCTCTACCTTTATGAAAACTTTCTCAGATACAAACACTCAAGATCAGTCACAAGGAATTTATTTTTTAATCTCTTTATTGCTACTCAAGGAGGGAAGAAACACTTGTTCAATACATCAGGGTGGCCTCAAAAGAGCCCATGACATGCTAAAATGAGATCTCCGATGTGAAGTGGCCATCTTGCCCGCCTCTACATTGCTTGCTGAACTCCGGCTCTGCTGTTCTCTACTGAGGAGAGAGGACTGCATGGGTACTGGCCTCCTACACTTACCCGCATTGGGGTTTTCCCTCTTTTGGTCTTTCCCTCCTCCCTATCATCACTTTTCCCAGTCCCAATTTAGCATCCTCACAACTGAATCCAAATCTAGCAGTCCCACTTACTAGGCGTGTGATATGAGCAGTGACCATCCCAGCTGCATAATAAGGTCACTATGGGGACTGGCGGCATTAGTAAGAAGCAGAGGAGTGTGAATATGACCAAGGCTAGCTCAGAGTAGGAATTCCAGAAGCGAAACTGTCTCCATTCCTTTTGTGTCCTCCGCCTGGACTCCATGGGCTTTCCAGCAAACCCGGGGAATTCTCCTATCTTGGCTCTTCCTCACTGCCACTAGGACATGTGTTAAAATAGTTGCAGAGAAAGACTGGGCAGCCTGTGTGACATGAAGAAGCCTGCAGGACTTTTCCTAAAGGAGTTAATTTTACCTTCTCTCTCAATTTCCAAGCCTTGACCACTCCTTGACTCCAAGAATGAGCAGCAGCAATTTCACCTTTGAGCATACTTTTTTTTTAAAACCTAAAATAACATTGTTTTTCTTTTTTTATTGGTACTGAGAATTGACCCGAGGAACACTCCACTACTGAGCTATATCCTCAGCCCTTTTTATTTTTTATTTTGAGACAGAGTTTCTCTAAGTTGCCCAAGTTGTAATCCTCCTGCCTCAGCCTCCAGAGTCTCTGGGATCCCACCATGCCCAGAGTAAAGGTACATTTCTAAATGTCTTTTTTCTGATTATAAATAGGGTGTAACTATTGAGAATCTGGAAGAACACAAAGTTCAAAGATAAAAATCAACTGAAATATCTCCTCCCAGAGAGAACTACTAATAACATTTTGCTATCTTTTTCACTTACCTGTATTTCTATGTTAAAAACAGGCTCCTACTATTTTGTTTTTGGCACATTTTTGTTTTGCTTTTGTCATTTATATAGTAAACATTTCCCAGCATCAAACATTCATCAAAAATGACTGCACCATAATCCATCATGTGAATACCATAATTATTTACATATTTTTAACTTTCCAGTTTAAAACGTCCTGAAATGAACATTTTTATCAGAAGTCTTTGTGTCTCAATTCTGAGTATTTTTTAGGGAGTAATTTATGGAGGAGGATTGCTTGGTTAAAAAAAAGACTGCCCTTCTTGAGATTCTTCATACATATTACAAAATTTTTGCAGAAAAGTTGTATCACTTATAATCTCATTAGCAAAGTCAGAGAGACCTAAACGGTCAATTTTTAGTCTCAGTCTCAGTCCTGGAGACAGAGCCCCTAGGTTTCAAAGCCGAGGATGTGAAGGGCTACCACCCAGAGCATCCCTCTCTGCTTCTGGCTGGTTCCTTAGTTCAAAAAGAATGTACTAGCCGGGCACAGTGGCGCAAGCCTGTAATCCCAGCACTTAGGGAGGCTGAGACAGGAGAATCACGAGTTCAAAGCCAGCCTCAGCAATGGTGAGGTGCTAAGCAACTCAGTGAGACCCTGTCTCTGCATAAAACACAAAATAGGGGCTGGGGATGTGGCTCAGTGGTCGAGTGCCCCTGAGTTCAATCTCCAGTACCAAAAAAAAAAAAAGAAGAATGTACTAAGAGGTACCATATTTCAGACCACTCCTGTGACCTGACACTCCCCGAAATTTCTCCACCATCTCTTCAGTGATACCCCAAAGGCACCCATGCTAAAACTTGCCAAGCATGCGTAGCAACACCCTGTCATGCACATTCACCACCTTATCATTAGCTAACTCAGCCCCTTCCTGGCTGCCATCCTAACCACAATCACAAGTAGCACCTCTTTTCCTCCTGGTTCTCATCTGCCACCCTCAATATAAGTGAGTTCCCCAAGGACCATCTTTGTCTTATCAATGTACCTCTAGCACCAGGGCCTCTGCCTGGCATAGAACAGATGCTCAGTAAATATTTGCAGGAGAGAAATGATTGAAGGAAGCACACTTTGTTCCAACCATTAGTCAGAGAAGCTCCCTTCATCATCCAGTCCTTGCCTGCCCAAGCTGGACCTCCAACCTGTCTCTACACACACATGCAAATGCACATGCTTACACACACACTTTGGCTACAATGCCAACCTGACTGTAGCTCCCTGTGTACCTTTGCACACATGGGTTCCCCTATAGCCCTCCCATCAGCCCAGTTAACACCTGTTGATCCTTCAAAGCCCTGCTCAGCTATTACCACTCCCAAGCAGCTTTTCCTCCCCAACTCATGACTATAAAGTGACTCTCCCTTTTGCCTCTGCTCCCTCTGTGCTGTGTCATTGCATGGGTGTCACTATGAATTCAAATTCTGTGCACAGCTACTTATTGGACTAGCAAGCAGACTGTACCTTTCAGCTCTAGGAACCCAGACGCCCTGGTGGTTCTGAAACAACAATGCCCTGTTACATGGTTTACCTGCCCCCGCCTCTCCCTTGTGAAAGACCTGCCCCAACCCCCTGAGTCCTTCATACTAGCAGCTCTTCCACTCTTAGATACTGAGCTGACTGACAATTTGTTCAGCCTTCCACAGTCAAGGGCCAGGGCAAATCACAAGTCCTTGCTCCCCCAGACTTTTCTGAAAAGTAAAGGTAAATATAAAAATGTACGTCCAAACCAAGAAAGCAACACCAGTGGCTTCCTCTGGGGGTCAAGGAGAGGGAGCATGGGACCTGAGAAGGGAAGAGACTTCCTGAATGTCAACTACATGAATATATCAGTATTGCAGCTACATTGCAATAATAAAGTCGTCAGTAAACAAAATACAGATGAAAGGCAGAAGCCTCAAGAAAAAAAGGTACTGTGGGTTCTGGGGGCACACATGAAGGGGATGGGGCCACTTGGGCTGGGAAGAGGCTCTCATGAGCACCATCTGCTAGCCCTTCTCCAGCCTCCATCACTGGATGAACACAAGGAGACGTCCCTACTAATGCCAACACACACACACACACACACACACACACACACACACACACACACCATCAACCTCTGGAACCATCAACAGAATCTCCCTGACCCAAGAGTCCCATAATGTTCTATGGGGCAGGAAAGACATTCACAAGCTCAGAAATAATGAGTCCCAGGGACTTGCCATTGCAGAAGCTGGGCTTGTCCCTGGGGCTCTACCAGTGAAGAGGGCAGCATGGGCCTTTGTGGGCCTTCCCGGGCTGCAGATGTGAAACAGCTGCGAATCCTTCATCGTGAAAATACACAAGGAATACAGGTGGGCGTGGAGAGGAGGTTAAAGACTTTTTTCTGACCATAGTTCTGTTGGCCCAGCTCTGCACACCCAGGACCTAGAGCCAGGTGGGCCCAGTTTGTGGCTACCTGAGGGATCGAGAACACACAGCCCTTTCATTAGGGCAGCAGGCCCAGGGAGCACTCGGTGATCCAAGCCACCTCCTTCCTTGGATCATTTTCTCTTTGGGAGAAAACAACTTCTTTATCCAGTGTTGGAGAAAGAAAATCCCCTCCTGGGCTACGAACCAGGTTGCCTTCTGGTAGGTTTTGCCCTCTCCTTTACAAACCTAGCTGCTTGGAAGGTCCTGGGTTGAACCTACCTTTGGCTGTTGTGGCTCCTCATAATTATGCACAAGGCAAGGAAAAGCAACAACTGTAACTCGACACTTGGCAATTCAACCTAACCACCCCAAATAACTGACAGCCCGGGTATAAAACATCCCACAACAATGCCTGCCCACTGGCTATTACGGTGATTTACTCTGGACCACATGAAGTTCAGCGGCCGGGAAAGAAGGCAGAGCCTCAAACAGTCTTTCATGCTGGTGTCGTAAATTCAGATCCTTGCTTCAGAGATGGTGCCAAAGTGTGGGTAACCCAAAGTCAAGGGGCCTAGGTTTTGTTTTCCAGGGCAAAGGGACACCATCAATGATGGGAGAGTTCTGTGGAGGTGACCCAGGGATGGGTTCCCGGCCACCTCTCCACTAGCTTTGTCCCTTTGGTCTGGAGGAAGGGGCATAAAAGGTGTCAGTGGCTCCAATGCTCGGTAAATCACTGGGTGTAAACCAGCAGGGCTGGGTGATAGCCTTAAGGGACCCTTTCTCCTAGAGGCCAAGCCCAGAGGGCCCCCCACTGAATGACCCCATTCATGGGTCATCAGGAGTGTGAGACCAGTCGGCCTGCTCAGTCACCAGAAGAGACCTATTCCAGGGTTAGGAAGAGGTGACCAGAGAAGAGTCCTCAATTCCCCAAAAGAAATGACCTCGACTATCTCTTGGGGTGGGAATTAGAGGAAAATGCCACATGCTGGTACTGGCCACTAGAGAATGTCTCACATTTATTGAGTTTGGCTTTACATCAGGAGCAGTGATATTGGAAAAAAAAAAAATTTTTTTCAGAACCAAAAAGACCCATGAAAGAAAGATGTAGATATTCTGCATTTGAAACAAGTATGAGTTGTTCATCAACAACAGCTGCCATCTATTTAGGGAATGCTTTGCCACAGGATTCACCTTGAGAGGGAAGTGCTGGTACAGCAGCCGGCTGTTTCACAGCAAGCGGAAGTGAACACACTGGCCCATGATCTCACAGCTAGTTGCACTTGCACGTGCACAGGCTTTTCCACTACATTGCTGCATATAATTTATATTTTAAATTTCGAATCAGGAATGGTGCATTTCCCCCTTAGTGACCAGGTACTGTTAAACATAAAGAACAACTATTTTAACTATTTTTATGTATTTTGGGGAAAAAAGCGTCTTTATGTTATTCAACACACTAGACAAACAAGTTGGCAAGACTGTGTTCTTGAGCCTGGATGCTTATCAAATGTGAAGAATTGAGAGAGTTTCTTGCCAAAATTCCAGGGGCCCCCGTGGTTCAGGAGGCCTGGGGTCAGATCCCACCCTGACATACCCTTGCTTTGTGGCCTTTGCTTAGTCATCTTCCCATTTTTGGACTTGGGGTTCAATTTCTAAGATGAGGTGGTGATTTCTCAGGTTCCCTGAACTCCCTCTCTAAAGTCTGGGTTTTAACCGGAGCACTGACAGGGCAGCCTGCCACCTGGAGACCCAACTTGAGTGTTACAAAACAGTTTCCCTAGAAGAGTAGAACCAAGCAGGCTAAGCTGGCCAGGGCCCTTCATACTTTGTCCCGTCTCATCGTCCTTGCAGAGCTAGGTTTGTACCCTCTTCAGACCTCAGAAAAGCCTGAAGTCTTATGGAGCAGAAGCATCTGCCACTGACCTCACCATAAGAGCCTAGATAGATTTGATCTTATTTGCATTTTATCAGGGTCCAGTCAGGGGACAGAAATCACAGCAATTATTTTAGTAGACAGAATCTATTGTGAAGAGTTGCTAAATAGGTAAGGTACATAATACTTTGAAAAGAACTCTAGGGCAGCAGGGAGGAATCAGTGACCATCCACCCAACTGGGGTCCAGTGGAGTTACTGAAAAATGGAAGTTTGGAGGCGGGACCCAAAGAGCAAAACCCAGAGCTCCAAGGTAGGAGCTGGCAGGTCGCCTGTGGGAGCAGGAGGAGGATGGTTTGAGTGTTGGGAAAACTACATATTGGATTCAGCTTTTTTTTGGTACTGAGGATTGAACTCAGGGGTACTCAACCACTGAGCCACATCCCTAGCCCTATTTTGTGTTTTATGTAGAGACAGGGTCTCACTGAGTTGCTCAGTGCCTCGCTGTTGCTGAGGCTGGCTTTGAACTCGCGATTCTCCTGTCTCAGCCTCCCAAAGTGCTGGGATTACAGGTGTGCATCACTGCGCCCAGCTTGGATTCAGCTTTTGCCACTGGAAGAAACTGCTGCTGTTGGAGCTGCTTAGAGGAGCCACAGTGAACAGAAAGAAGCAAGATCCTTCCTTCCTCCTCTTCTTCTGCCAGCGTGACTGCTTCCCTCTAGCTTCCCCTGATGGGCAGAGTCACAGCTCCACAAAGCAGGTACAGAGGGCTAAGTTTGAAGTTGAGAGACACATTTGGGCTTCCTACCTGACAGAGCCACCTTTAGTCCATTTTGTAGTAGCTTCCTGAAGTGTAGCATTGAGATGTATGAGACCTACACAGAGCTCAGCCGGAAAAAGTCATGATAAATTGCTGATGTCAGCTATAAGCCCAGAAAAGAGAAATGGTGGCTCAAGTGCCACATTATTTTCCCTTTCTCTGGAGTGACTAAATTCGTGCCACAGTGAGATGAGAAGTGGGCACTGCCTTCCAACTTCTAGGAGCAAGGGCTGCTGAGCCACAGCCAAGTCCATGACCTCTTCATTCCCTCCCCTTTGCCATCCCAGCCAGCTCTCACTTGCCTAATGTCCATAATTAGATGGTGGTACTGCTGGACATGGTGGCACGTGCCTGTAGTCCCAACCACAGGGGAGACTGAGGCAGGAAGAATGCTTCTGTCCAGGAGTTTGAGATCAGCCTAGGCAACATATAGAGACCCCATCTCAAATTAAATAAATCAATAAAATAAAACATAATTAGATGATGTTATGATTTATGTGTGGAATGTTCTCCAAAAAGCTCATGTGTTAGGCAACCCAGCAGTGTTCAGAGGTGAAAAGATTGGATTATGAGGGTTCTGATCTTATTGGTGGATTAATCCATTTGAATAGACTACTGGGTGGTAACTGTAGACAGGTGGGGCTTGGCTGGAGGAAGGAGGTCACTGGGCTTGTGGCCTTGGGGACTGTATCTTCTCCTAGCCTCCTCCTGTCCCCCGCCTGCTTTCCAGCTGCCAGAGCTGACAGCTTTCCTCCACCACACCCTCTTGCCATGATGTTTCTGCAATACAGTTGGCTGACCACAGAATGAAGCCTTTGAAACCCTGAGCCAAAATAAATCTTTCCTCCTCTAAATTGTTTTTGTTAGCCTGACATGGTGGTACATTGCTATAATCCCAGCGACTTGGGAGGCTGAGGCAGGAAGATCACAAGTTCAAAGTCAGGTAATAAGCAATTTAGTGAGACCCTAAGCTACTTAGCAAGACCCTATGTCAAAATAAAAAGGGCTGGGGATGTGGTTAAGTGCCCCGGGTTTAATCCCCTGTACCAAAAATAAATAAATAAATTGTTCTTGTCATTTAATCACAGTGACCAAAAAAACAAAACAAAACAAAAAAACCATCAAACAGAGGTAGTTGTATCCCGAATCTGAAAGGAAAATTTAGACCCTTAATCTAGTAATTTCTAAGGAAATGAGTACTAAAGCAAGGAAAGGGATGGTTTAAAAGAATGCATATCCCTGGCTATTGCCTTACCCACAGCCGAGGATATCCTTTATAGGACCATGGAAGGGCACAAGTGGGGAATGGGAGCAGAATCTCAGACAGCAGTGCAGCCCTAGCTCTCCCACAGGGCCTTGGCCGAGGGAATGGTCAGAAGGCTGGCAAGTCTTTGGAGTTAAGTAACTATGGGTTCAAACCCCAGATCAGCCACTTTCTTGGTTTTGGTGGGGGAGGGGGGGTTGTTTTTGCTTTTCCTAAGGATTGAACCCAAAGGTGCTTTACTACTGAACTACATCTCCTTTTTTATTTTGAGACATGGTCTCACTAAATTATAGGAGTGGAGATCACAACTTGATCTGGCCATCCTCCTACCTTAGTCTCCTGAGTAGCTGGGATTATAGGCATGCACCACTGCACCAGGCTCTTGGTGTTTAGAATTAAGTAACGTACAATCTCTGTCACAAATTAGGTAGGTGAGAAAGATAAATTAGTATGCTCTTTAAAATTCAACTTCATTCTTCTTTTATTGATAAGAAATAATAGTTCTAATCTTTTCCAAGGAAGATTTTAGCAATGTGCTAGAGCCAACTCATGCAGCAGGCAAGAGCAGCTGATGTAACCCCTTCCCAATTCTGCATTCTCTGACCTCATGTTGGCAGTTTGGAGTCAGCCATGGTGGGAGTAGTCAACAAATACTATAAATTAGGTATTTTCTTTTGCTGTGTTTGGAGACCCAGATTATCCACACATCGTTAGTCCCCTTTCCCTCCCAGGGACTGGATCGAGGTTGGAAGGGGAAGAGGAAAGGAAGATAAATTTGGTAATGGAAAAGGGCGCATCAGCCTTCAGCCATGGCTCCATACAGATCACCCCAAGAAAACTTTCATTCTTTTCTTCAAGGCTTCTGCAAAAGCTTCTTTCTTCTCCCTTCGCGCTATCTTCGGAGCATGGACACTCTCCAAGAGTGTCCCTGCAGTTCTGATGGGGACAGATAACTCTCTGTTCTCCTTTTCTTCTACCTCTAGACCCAGAGGCTGTGTGTGTGTGTGTGTGTGTGTGTGTGTATGTGTGTGTGCCAGAGAGAGAGAGAATAAATTCCTTCCCTCCTTGTTATGGTTTAGATACGAGGTGTCACTCAAAAGTTCACAAGTGAGACAATGAAAAAAAGCTTAGAGGTGAAATGATTGGGTTATAAGATCCTTCACCTAATCAATGCATTAATCCACCAATAAGGATTAAGTGGGTGGTGACCCTAGGCAGGTAGGGTGTGGCTGGAGGAGGCCGGTCCCTGGGGGTATGCTTTTGGGGTATGTATTTTGTTCCTGGTGAGCCAGAGCTAGCTCGTGTGTGTGTGTGTGTGTGTGTGTGTGTGTGTGTGTGTGTGCGCGCGCGCGCGCGCGCGCACACACGCTCCTTCTCTCTCTCTCTCCCCTCTCCCTCCCTCCCTCTCTCTCTCCCCGTCTCTCTTGTCCTTCCTGATTGCCATGTCCTGAGTTGTCTTCCTCTGCCATGATGATGTTCTGCCTCAATTCAGGCCCAGATGGAGTTGGCCATCTATGGACTGAGACTTCTAAAACCATGAGCACCTAATAAACTTTTCCTCCTCTAAAATTATTCTTGTCAGGTCTTTTGGTCACCGCAGCAAAAACACTGACTAAAATCCCTAAAATACTATTATTATTGTTTTTAAGATTTTGGAAACAAAAATCCAGGAAGCTTGGTCTTGAATTTACCTTGAGCAAAGGGTCACACTGGTTGAGTGAGAGAAAGAGAAGAGAAAGCGGGGAAAGACTAACATAGCAAAAAAATCAGACTACAAGCACATTCTAGATTTCTAAGACTGAGTTTTTGCTATTGTTGCTGTTGCTGTTGTTTTGTGTTGCTTTGTTCGTTTTCATACTTACTGTGAGCTAACAGCTTTCTCACACTTCCCTATTGAGGTTTAAAGGACAAATAATGTTATTAAATGGCCTGAATAGTGCCCAACACATGGTAGGTCTTTGACAAATGGTGGCTTCTTTCACCTTCTTTGAGGCTCTACCCACCAAGACAAGACTCGGTGGGGAGAAAAACTGCAAGTGGGTGTCCATCCTTGTTTCCTTGCACAGTGGCAGAGGTTGCAACCCACTGGGATGAGTCACTTGACCCCTCCTTCTGGGTTTGGAGAAGCAGATACTGATTAATAAGGAGCAAAATCCCCCCCACACACACACACAAATAACATCAAATATCCTCTTAGGTTAAGCAGCAAGTCCAGTGGAATATTTAACAAGTGAATAAAACCAGTAATGCTCCTTTGGAGCATGGAATCTTGGCAAGCTATTGTCTCCTTGGACACTTTCCCCTCAGTCTCCCCCAAGCCTCCCTTCTTGTCTGTTATCCCAACTCTGTGTTAAGCCTGGTCAGTTTCATCCATAACCACAACTGCCATGTCCCTCCCCCACCGCCCATCAGTGAATCCTAATTCCATTCTTTTCCGCCCTGGACACCAGACTGTGTTTGCAGCTGTCTTTTGAATGTGCCCAACTGGATTTTCCAGACACCCCACACTCGACATGTCCCATGTTAAACTCCTCATCTTACCCCTTCCTCTGATACTGGAATTAGTCTGCATTCTCTACATCTGTGAATGTTACCTCCACCCCTAGCCCTCCCAGATGCCTCCTCCACTCTCATTCTTCATGTCCAGTTGATTTTAAGTTCCTATGGTTCTACTCCTTACTAGTGCCTGCCTCTGCAGCCCTTTCTAGGCACATTGGACAGCAACAATAGCAGGGACAACCAAATTTTCCTACAAAGTTCCTTCTCTGCTCTCTTACATCCTCCTCCCACCCAGTCCAGCCTAAAATAAATCTAAATGTTTTAAAAGTCCCTATTCAGCGGCTCCCTTGCCCATGCACTGATGTTTGAACTTGGCAGGACACACTTGGCTCTCCAGAAGCCAGAGATAATGCCTGAACTCCAACCTCATCTATCTGCTCTTCCTATGCTGCTTTTGTTGCTCCAGTCCACAGAACTGCTTGAGTTTTCCAGATGCTCCTGCCTGTGGTGCTGTGTGATGGTTAACATTGGTTGTCAGCTTGGCTGGATGGAGGGATGCCTAGAGAATTGGTAAAGAAAATTGGGTGCATCTGTGAAGGTGTTTCCAGAGAAAACTGGTGGATGGGTCAGCAAACTGAGTGGGGAAGACCTTGCCCTGAGTGTGGCAGTGCCATGAAACAGGCTGAGCCAGATGGAATAAACAGTGGAAGAAGAGGATGCTCTGAGCTTACACGCAGTCCTTCTGGAGTGCGTGCACTTTTTTGTCACTGCATCTGTTGGCCATGGACATCAGGCTCCAGATTCATCATCTTGTGAATGCAGATGTTGCACCACTGGCTCTCGGGGGGCTTGCAGGTCCTCAGCCTCAGACTAGTTGCATCAGACCTGTCTTGTTCTGAGGCCTCCAGCTGTTTGGACTGAGCAGCTACCCTGGCCCTCCAACCTACAGATGACCACTATTCAGCCTATGATCACATAATCCATTCGAATAAATCCCCTCTTATAATTATACATAGTCTATTGGTTCTGATATTCTAAAAAACCCTAATTCATTCCACTGGTTTCCTGTTTTTGCACTTGGTAAGTAAGCCATACTTAACTTTTTACAACTCCATTTCTGGCACGTTCTCTGTGAGAAGTCCTCCTATTTATTCAATTTCTTTGATCAGATTGAATAAGCACTCCCTGAAGGCACTTCTGTCACTTGGGGGGCCTTCATCTCTCCTTACCTCTCCACACTGCAATGCTTTCTTTCCCCTCCCCCACCCCAGCAACTGGGAATTGAACCTAGGGCTTCTTACAAGCTAGGCAAGCATTCTATATTTAAGCTGTATCCCCAGCTCTTTTTTCTTTTTCTTTTTCTTTCTTTTCTTAGACGGGATCTTGCTAAGTTGCATGGGCTGGACTCAAACTGTGATCCTGCTGCCTCCGTTTCTGGAGTCGCTGAGATTCCAGGTGTGCACCACCACACGTGGGTTGCAATTCTTTCTTCACACATCTCTCTTCCCTTCTATACTGTGCTCATTGACAAAAGGACACACATCCTGATCATGTTTATTCTATGAAATAGGAGGGTTCAGGTAAATGAGAGAGGATAAACACAGTTAAAATTCTGAGATTAGTACATTTGTGAAGTCAGAAGTGTAAGCCTGGCACAGTGGTGCACGCCTGTAATCCCCACAGCTCAGGAGGCTGAAGCAGGAGGATTGCAAGTTCAAAGCCAGCCTCAGCAACTTAGAAGGACCCTGTCTCAAAATAAAAAATTTTTAAAAAGGACTGGGGATGTGGCTCCGTGGTTAAGCACCCCTGGGCTCAAGCACTGGAACCGGGGACGGGGTGGGGGGGCTGGGAGGGATGTGGGGGGGTGGAGAGGGGAGCAGGTGGAGAGGGGGGGGAGTATACGACATGTCAACTATGAAATGTGATGTATGAAGTGCAAAGAGGTAAAATGACTAAACAGACTTTGATAAGTTATGGATACATTCTGTTAGCTCTAGAGAACCCACTTAAAAATATTTTTTTAATTTGTAGCTAAGAAGAAAGAGAGCATAAAAGAAAGCAGCAAAGAGCAAGAAACAAAAATATATACTGAATAAACAAAAGGAAAACAAATAGCAAGATAGTAGATAGAGGCTGGGAATGTAGCTTAGTGGCAGAATGCTTGTCTAGCATATGTGAAGCCCTGGGTTTGATCCCCAGCATGGCAAATAAATAAACAAAAATTTAAAGATAGAAGAATTGAGCACAGTCATATCAATGATTAAATTTTAAAATCTAGAGATTATCCAACTGGATAAAAAATAAAAATCAAGTATATACTATTTATAAGAGATAAATGTTAATTATGAAGACAAAGTTTGAAAATAAAAGACATCATGGGAACAGCATAAGAAATAAGGAGAACATATATTAATTGTTCAAAATTCAAAATTCTGAGATTAGTACATTTGTGAAGTCAGAAGTCAGAAGTGTAAGCCTGGCACAGTGGCACAAAAAAATGACCTTAAGACAGAGCTTACAAGAGAGATATTTCATAATGATAAAGAGGCAATTATTCAGAAAAATATAAGAATCCTAAATGCATATATACCTAATAACAGGTATATATGCATTTCAAAAATCATAAAGCAAAACTTTTTACAACTGAAAAAATAAAGAAATAGACAAATTCACAAGTGTACATCATAATCAAATTGTTGACAACCAGTGATAAAAAGAAGAATCTTAAAAGCATCAGAAAACCAACAACAATATTAAGTACAGAGAAACAGAAGTAAAGATAACAATAGATTTCTTGCCAGAAGCAATGCAACAAAACAAAAAAACAAAACAGTAAAGTACTATATTTAGAGTACCAAAAGAAAAAAAAAGTAAATTTTCTCCTTGGTAAAACTCTTTTGAAAACAAACACAAAATATTTTACCAGATATATAAAAACTGAAAGAATTAATCATAGCAGATACACATTACTTGAAATAGTGAAGCAAGTCCATCAGGCAGAAGGAAAATGATACCAGATAGAACTATGCATCTATTTTCTCAAATAAAAGATATGCTGAAAGACTCAATAAATTTGGAAGGATTCAAATTAAATAAAATATGTTCTCTTACCACAATAAAATTAAGATATAAATCAGTAACAGAAAGATATCTAAAAAATCCCTCAAATATTTGAAACTAAATTAATACACTTCTAAGAAACCCATGTTCAAAAAAGAAAGCAAAAGGAAAATACAACACATTCTGAAGTAAAGGAAAATGAAAACACAGGATATCAAATTTTGTGGTTTGCAGCTAAAGCAGCATTAGAGGAAAATTTATAGCACTAAAAACACCTACTTAGATAAATGGGAAGGTCTGGAATTAATTGCTTCAGCTTCTTCTTTAGGAAGCTAGAAAAAGCAAAGTAAATGAAATCCAAAGGGAAAAAAAAAGAAAAAAGAAAGATCAGATAGAAATCAATCTTTAACAACAACAAAACAAAACACAGAAAACAAATAATAAAAGCAAAAGTGAATTTTGTGAGAGCTGGGGATGTAGCTCTGTGATAGAGCACTTGCCTAGCACGTGTAAGGCCCTGGGTTCCATCCATCCCCAGTTGTGGAAAAAAACAAAAACAGAAACTTCCTCAATTTGATAAAGGGTAAAGGGCATTTATCACAAACCTTCAGAAAACATAATTCTTTTTTTTTTTGGTACCAGGAATTGAACTCAGGGGTACTCGACCACTGAGCCACATCCCCAGCCCTGTTTTGTGTTTTTTGTAAAGACAGAGTCTCACTGAGTTGCTGAGGCTGGCTTTGAACTCTCAATTCTCCTGTCTCCACCCTGCAAGTGCTGGGATTACAGGTGTGAGCCACTGAACCTGGCCAGAAAACATAATTCTTAATGAAAGACTCAATGCTTTTCATCCAAGGCACAGAACAAGGCAAGATGTTCGTTTCTCCCTGCTTCTATTCAACATTGTACTGAAGGCTTAATAAGACCAAAAAAAGAAGAAAGAAAAGGAAAAAAGAAAAACATACGGATTGAAAGGAAGTAAAAAACATCTTTATTCACAGATGACATAACCATGCATTCTGTATTGCAGAATGCAAAATCAGTATACAAAAATTTTTCGGTTTCTATTTTTATGTGCTAGCAATGAACAATCAGAAGTTGAAATTAAAACATCATCATCAACATGAAAAATGTGACTACTTAGGGATTAATCTGATGAAAGACACACAGGTCTGTAAGCCCAAGATACCAAAACATTCCTAGGAGAAACAAAAATGGAGGGATATCCCATATTCTTAGAAGACTCAGAATTGTTAAAATGTCCATTCTCCTCAAATTGCTATAATCTGAAGAGGGAAATCTACTGTATAGGATCTATTGTATAGATCCAACATAATGTCAATCAAAATCCCAGCAGGACTTTTTTTTTTTAACTAGAGCTTCCACTGAGCCACATTCCTTGCCAACACCCCCCCCACACTCCCGCCCCTTTTTTAAATTTTGAGACAAGTTCTTGCTAAGTTGCTTAGGGCTTCACTAAGTTGCTGAGGCTGGCTTTGAACTTGCAATTCTCCTGCCTCAGCCTTCTGGCTGCTGGGATTACAGATGTGTGCCACCGCTCCATGCCCAGTAGGATTTCCTAGAAATGGAAAAGATGATTCTAAGGGTTATACAGAAACACAAAGAACTTAAAATAACCAAAGCAATTTTGAAAAATATGTTGGAGAATTCCACTACCTGATTTCAAGGCTTATTATAAAAATACTCTTCTTTAGATAGTGTGGTATTTGTGTAAAAATAGACAAGTAGATAAAAAGAACTGAATAGAATCTAAAAAAGTGACCCATTCATACATGGACAACCATTTTTGACAAGAGAGAAAAGGCAATTCAGTTAAGAAAGGATAGTCTTTTCAAAACTGGCAGTCGACAGTTGTATATCCATAAAGCAAGAAATGAAATTTGATCCTCATGAGGTTTAAGCTTGAGGATCAGCCTCAGCAACTTATCAAGGCCCTAAGCAACTCAGTGAGACCCTGTCTCAAAATAAAAAGAGTTGAGGGCTGGGGCTGTAGCTCAGTGGTAGAGTGCTTGCCTAGCACGCGTGAGGCACTGGGTTTGATCCTCAGCACCACATATAAATAATAAATGAATAAAATAAAGATCCATACACAACTAAAAATAAATAAATAAATAAATAAATAGAGTTGGGCATGTGGCTCAGTGGTTAAGCTCCCCTGGGTTCCATCCTTAGTACTGTGAAGAAAGAAAAGGAGAGAGAAAGAAAGGGAGGGAGGGAGGAAGGAAGGAAACAAATAACTTCTGCCACCTCCAAATATATATAAGATATTTGACTTCATTTTTCAACAGGGGAAGACAAATTAAAACCACAGTGAGATACCACTGCACATCTATTAGAATGTCTAAAATCAAAAAGAGTGACCATACCAAGTATTGGTAGGATATGGGGCAAACAGAATTCTCATGCACTGCTGGTAGGAATGTCAAATAGTGCACTACTTTGGAGAGCAGGTTTTTCCCCCCACAAGTTACAAAAATGCCTAGTGTATGATCTACCCATTCCACTCCTTAACATTCACCTAAAAGAAAGCATATCTCCATACAAAGACTTGTACCTGAATGTTCATTGCACCTTTTTAAAAAAATTTTTTAGTTGTCAATAGACCTTTATTTTATTTTTATTTATATGTGGTGCTGAGGATAGAACCCAGTGCCTCACACATGCTAGGCAAGTGCTCTACCACTGAGCCATAACCCCAGCCCCAAAGCACATTTTATTACAAAAACTAGAACCTAAATATCCTTCACAGGTGAATAACCTATTCACAGGTGAATAACACCTAAAACAAATTGTGTTCTATCCATACTGTGGACAACTGATCAGCAAGAAATAGGAGCAAGTTGTTATATATACAATAACAGGACCTGAATCTCAAAACAATTATAATGAAAGACACCAACAAAAGTGAGTATGATTCCTTTTATATAAAATTCTAGAAATACAAACCAATCTACAGTGACATAAGAGATTAGTGGTTTCCTGTGCATAAAGGGAGTAAGGAGGAACACAAATAAACAAAGAAATACAGGGAAACTTTTGTGGGCAACACATGTCTTCACAATCTTGATGTGGTGATGGTTTCAGAGGTGAACACAAATGTCAAAATTCATGAAATAAACTGGGTGTGGTGGCACATGCCTGTAATCCCAGTGACTCAAGAGGCTAAGGCAGGAGGATTGCAAGTTGGAGGCCAGCCTGGGCAACTTAGTGAGATCCTTGGCAACTTAGTGAGACCCTGTCTCAAAATAAAAAATAAAAAGGACTGGGGATGTGGCTCAGCAGTAAAGCTTCCTTGGCTTCCCCCAGTACCTCCCCCGCCAAAAAAAAATTCATAAAATTATAGACTTTAATATGTGCCATTTAGTGTATATGAATTGTTTTCACTTAAACGTTCAAAGTAATAAAAACATACCTAAAACATTTTTAAAAGCTATTTGGCATCAGTATTTCCCTTCAGAATTTCTTGTAGTAGCCGTCTTTCTAGTCAGTTCCTCCCCTGTGGCATAGAGCAAGGGCGTGGGCTGCAGTAGCCATGGTCAGCAGTTTATATCACCACTCGTCCATTAGAGCAGGCTCCTGTGTTTCAGCGCCCTCCCCCACTGCCTCCCAGCCCCACCCCCTGTGCTCCCCACCCTCTGCTTTCTCAGCGTGTGACTCCAACTCCCTCCCCACCAAGGCCGATCAGTTATCCCCAAGCAACAGCTGGACAGTCTGCAGCAGAAACCCCCCGCTGCTCCAGGGTCCTCTCTCTCCTTCCTGGCTGAGGACAGCACCTCCAGAGTCCTCCTCCAGCCCTCAAAGCCCCAACTCAGCCCCCTCTGTCAGCCACTCTAGGAAAGGCCCCTGTTGTCGCTTCAAGGAGATTGAAACAGTTTGGTTCTCACTTCACCCTTCTGTTTGCACTGCTTGTTTGTTACACGTGCTAATGAACAGCCGGCTGTCAGAGCCGACCCTAATGAATTCTTCCTGGCCGCTATCCCAATAAGATGCAGACAAACTAGTGAGTGGGGCCCACCTTTCTTCTGGCCTGAGATGGGTCATCTCCCCGATCTGCTTAGCACTTGTGGGATTTGGGGGCGGGGGCAGGGCAGGATGCCCAGGGAGCAGCAAATGTAGCAAGACCCACCTCCCGCTGGTCTCCCCACAGGGCCCAACCTTAGGAAGAACACCACAACCAAGGATTAGAGTCAAAAGCAGGTCTTGGAGCTCCCCAAGGGCCTCAACAATGCACAGCCACTTTCTTCTCCCTCCTTTATTCTTAGTGACTCTTTTTTCTTTTCACAAAAGTCAAGTTTGTATGTATTGTAGAGCACTCTGAAAAAACAAAAGCAAACAAAAAGAATCCACTTACAATCCCATGACCCAGAAAGAACCATTTCATTTGTTTTTATTTCTTCCTTACCTTTTTTATATATGTTTTCAAAAGTAAATATGGGATCATCGTAAAGCAATGTTTATTGAGCAAGTGCACTAGGCTATGCTAAACACCTCACACAGATTATCTCATTTAAAGTTCATAATGCCTCTGAGTGATGATGCAATTATTATTCCCATTTTATGGAGGGAGAAATCAAGGCTTCAAGAAGTTAAATATTTTGTTCAATGTCATTCAGCAATTAAATGGCAGTGCAATTAATGGATTCTAATCCAGGACATCTGATTCCAGAACGACCTCACTCTTACTGCTTTGAAATTGACTAAATATCCTATAAATGTTTTTCTGAATTCTTAGCCTTCAGCATCATTTTTAATTACTGTATAGTACTCTGTAGTTCAAATGTACCACAATTTCCCCACTCCCCCATCAGTGGATTGTAGGATATTTACAATATTTTCTATAATATATTGTCCAATAAGCATTCTACTTGTTAAATATTTGCTCAAAAACTGATTGGAATCTTTTTTTTAAATATTTTTTTATTTGTAGATGGACACAATGTCTTTATTTTATTGCCTTGTATGTGGTGCTGAGGATCGAACCCAGGGCCTCACGCATGCAAGGCAAGCGCTCTACCGCTGAGCCACAATCCCAGCCCTGATTGGAATCTTTGAGTCAGCCTATGTATCATTTTAAGGCTTTTGATACCTAATGCCAAGATCGTCCTCCAAAAATAATGGACCAAATTATACTTCCTACATCTTCATCCACTCTAGAAAACAAAGTATTCTTCATCCAAGTGATTAGAGGCAGCTCAAGTTCTGCCACATGAATAATGAAATTTAGATTAATTAGGGGTGTGGGGTAGTCCAACCTTTTCCAGTAACTACACACCCCCATTAGCAGGAGAGCTAAGCCAGATGCTGAGCAGAATGGGGTCTTGAGCAGACAGTGTGACCGACTTCCACTTCCCCAACCTCTCAGCGATGCCTTTGTGTCCACCATCATCACTGAAGGAGAACTGTGTGTGGAATGTCCCTGAGTCCCTTGGTGCTAAACCCAGGGAGTGGCAGCTTAGAGCAGGGAGCGGACAGAAACCTGGAGCTCAGGACTCAGGACTCACCTCAGCCCTGGCTTTGCTCATGAGCAGGACCAAGACGTGCCCAACCTCCTCCTCTCGCCTGTGAATGCTGGGGGTGGGGGTGGAATAACATCCTGGAGTGCCCATTTACCCCAGTCCTGTGTCCCAGACTAGGACCTTAACTCATGCCAACTAATGTACACTGCACTCCTGCTCTATACTAGGCACAGGCTAAGCATGTCACTTTCATTATCCCATTTAATCCCCAAATCTTTGTAGCACTACGTTGGTCTTTGGTTGGCAGAAGGGAAAAAATAGACATGGGAAACTTAAGTGATTTGCCCAACCTTGGACTGGGGGCCAAAACAGAGCCAGGATTCCAACCCAGGACAGTCTAGAGGGCACCCACTTCCAACACTGGGCTGTGGGCCCTCTCCTCTGATCCTTGAGGGTATGACCATGTCTGTTCTGTTCCTCACTCTGTTCCCAGCACCTAGCCCAACACCACAATAAGCAATATAGATTGGGGACTTATCTTAGTAACTTGAAACAGCATCCATTTATAACTCACAGCTCTATAGATCAGACATCCAGGCACAGCATCCCTGGGGTCTCTACTCAGTATCTCACAAGCTGAAATCAAGGTATCTGCTGAGCTATCTTCTCACTTGGCGCTCAGGATCCTCTTTCAAAATCACTCAGATTGCTGGCGAAATTCAGTTCTCTCCTATAGGATGACCAAGGCCTCCATGTTCTGATGAGCTGTCAACCCGGGGCTCTCTCAGCTCCTAAAGGCTGCCTTCAACTCTGACCTGTTGCCCCCTCCTTAAGCCTCTCATACTCTCACCTTCAATCTCTTCCTTCAGGAAGGGTCCAGTCCCCTTTAAGGGCTTACCTGATTGGGTGAGGCCCACCCAGGATGCTTTCCCTTTTCGGTAACTCAAATTGAACCACTTAGGGACCTTAACTGTACCTGTGAAATCCTTCTCATCCTATAAGGGAAGCTTATCACAAGAAGTATGGCCTACCATAGTCACAAATCCCTCTGACATTCAAGTCCAAGCCATGGTTGTCAGGGATGGGGATCTCAGGGGCTATCTTAGAATTCAGTCCACAATAGCAGCTGTGTAGATGAGAGAATAAAGTGAAGGAAAGAAGTGCCCGTCCGGGCACACAGGAGGAGTGGCGTGGCTTCAGTGTGCACTAACCTTGGGATACACTCTAGAAATCTGAGTTTGATAGACCCCTGGATCACTTCCCTCTTTAAGGAGCAAGCCATGACAGCCCCTTCCTCCCCAGTGCCTGACCCTGGGCAGGCTCATGTAGCAGCTGAGGGTATGATCTGTCCTCTGGAGCTTGGAGCAGGAATAAGTAATAATGAGCCAAACGACCTCCACAGGGGAGCACACTTTCATTCCAAGTCCCATCTCCTCCTTCTTGTTCTTTCTCTCACCTTGTGGGTGAGAAGCATTCTCTCACAGAGGCCCATCTGTCTTCAGGGAGTCTAACTGGTTAGATTCGTACATCCACTCCAACCCTGAAAGTCATCATCCAGGGAGCCCTCACACCCCGTGCCACACTGACCTGAGTCCACAAGGAAAGGCATGGCCCAGCTCCACTGAACCAGCATCCCCTCTTTCTGGCCTGAAAAGCTGTCCTGATGCAGGACCTCACTGCCATTCCTAAGTGTCACATGGACCAGAGGGTTGGAACAGGAGCTGAATCACCCCAGAAGTATTCCCTGGAAGGAAAGAGCTAAGGCCATCTCCATGGCCAGTGGACTTGCAGCCTGGTAAATCCTCTGCCCTCCATGCCCCAGTGGTGACCCTCGCAGGCACCCCTGTGTGTAACTCAGGCCACTTCTGGTAAGTCAGTCCTCATCTGGCGGGTGGAGAGCCACCCAGCTGCATGCAGCTGGTGAAAGCAGCTCCTCAGCCATAGCCATCCCCTCTGCAGGTGCGCGATGCCTGCTCTGTCTGAGATGCCCGTGGCCGCCAGGTGTATGCTTCATTCAACTGCCATGTTCTGAAGACCTATAATAGCTAATGGCCCAGGCGCTTTGTTCTAGGTGCTAGGGTACAACGGTGTCAAAAACAAAAATAAATCCTTGTACTCCAGGACTTTATATTTAGTGAGGAAGATAGAGAAGAAACAAAATAAGTAAGAAATTATACAGCACGTTAGAGCAGGCACCAGGCAGACGGACGGTCCAGAAAAGAAGGAAGCCATTCTAAATAAGGTTGTAAGGGAGGCCTCCCGAAAAGGCGACATCTGAGTCAAGCTGAAAGGTGAGGAAAGAGGGGCAGCTGGATATTTGTGGAGTTACAAATGCAATGTCTGTGGCAGTGCTGTGCAGGACGCCCTGAGGCAGTGCCATCTCCTGCTCCATTGCAGAACCAACTTCCCAAGAGATGTGAGCAGGAAGGTGCTTCAGGAAGTCCCAAAACCTGCCCTGCCCCCAGCCCTGGTCCTGCACTACCAAGATCACGATCAGGGAGCCCACAAAACTCCTGCCAGATGCTTGGGCAGAACTTGGGTGGAACTCCAGCCCCACATTCCTGCTGTTTTTAGGCAGGCAGAGGAAGCCACATGGAGCAAATGGGTGGCCTTGAATGCAGGAGGCATAGTCTGAACTAACTGATGGGCTAAGGGGAACTGCCCCAACCAGCCCTTCCTCCAAGGCTCTCCTGCTGTGATGAGAGGTAAGTGCCAGACAGGGCCCTGTGGAGTGTTGGGAACTGGATGACCCCCAGCCCCTCCCCAAACCAGGCTGCAATCAAGCCCAACCAAGCCCCTCTTCCCTCTCCCTCACCTAAGCTGGCCCTTTACCTCCCTATAGCTCCAGTTTCTTCATTCAAGAAAGAAGATCACCATGTTCATCAAGACTGAGGACAAGATCCAGGAACGGTGGTGCATGCCTGTAAGCCTGGCAACTCAGGAGGCTGAGGCAGGAGGATTGCGAGTTCAAAAGCCAGCTTCAGCAACTCAGCAACAACCCATCTGTAAATAAAATATTAAAAAGGGCTGGGGATGGGGATGTGGCTCAATGGTTAAGCACCCCTGGGTTCAATCCCTGGTACAAAAAAAAAAGACAGGACAAGAGATCACGAAGGATTACAGGAGGCACATGCCTGTAATCCCAGAGGCTAGGGAGGCTGAGGCAGGAGGATCACAAATTCAAAGCCTCAGCAACTTAGCAAGGCCCTAAGCAACTCAGTGAGACTCTGTCTCAAAAGAAAACACAAGAAAGGGCTGGGGACGTGGCTCAGTGGTTAAGCGCCCCTTGCTTCAATCCCTGGTACCAAAAAAAAAAAGAAAAAAGAGAGAGAGAGAGAGAGAGAGAGATTACAAAGCAGATCTTAGTTTTGTCTGTTTTAATAATGAAAGTCTGGTTCCTCAAAATACAATTACCATGTCCTCTTTTCAAAATCCCAGCTTCCTTTTATAGCACACTCCTACCCCCCACCCCACTCCCACCCCTTTCTCTGGCACACATAAAGCTTTGTGCCCTTTGGAGTTACCTCTGAAGAGACTTAAAAAAAAAAAAAAGCAACAAAAGTCTCTCTCCTCCCCCTTGGTTCCTCTGATCCTGGCTCCCCAGCTTCTTGCTCTCTACTCTGGCCTGTCCCTCTCTGGCTCAGTCTCCTTCTCCCAGGGACTCTTCTCCCCTTCTACATACTGTGCCTGGCTGACCTCGCTCATTCTATCCAACCTGTCTCCAGGAGCAGGAGCAGAGCTCTCAGAGAAGCACACCTGCCTGTGAACACTTCCACCTGCTGTCCTGAGTCCCACAGGCCCAGAAGGACCCTCAGCATCCCTTCCCCAAACCGGCATCTGCCCTGGGTCCCCCTGTCTCCCAGGAACACTGCTCTCTGCCCAGCTACCTGGCTGTCAATCTGGGGCCCCTCCCACTCACCTGTCCTCCAGCTAGAGGATCTAGAGTAACAAAGCCCTAGACATCTACCTCCCAGATGTCCCTAGTTGCTGTCCCCTCCTTGACACACCCATTCATGGCCACTTCTCTTGCCTAAATTTTTCCACATTTAATCGCATAAATGTGGAGCTCTTGGACTAAGTCACTTTATCTCCTTGAACTCCAGTTACTTTCACGTGAAAATCAAAAATAATGATGCTCACTGCAAAGAGTGAGGGAAGGAAAAAGAAATATGTCACCTGGCACCTTGTTTAGCCCGTGCCAAACAAATGTGACCTCATCAGTCCTTCCCCACTTCTCAGCCCTATCTCTATCCTGTGGTTTATGTTCTACAGACACATCTGATTTCTCAAATCACATTTGCCAAACATACCCTGAAATTTTCTGCTTCCAAAAAATCCAGCTAGAGGTAATGCCTGTCCTTTCTTTCCCCACAAGTTAATATGGTATAAAATTATCTGGTTATTTTGGTTTATCTAAAATATTCAAATCGGAAGGATACCTGAAATTTTTAAAATGATTTTTTGTTTTAGAGCTTGTCTCCAGAAGTTTTTATAAAACAAAGCAGAAAGATTTCATCTCTGCCAAGAATTATCCTTCCTTCCCACTCTGCTTTGGGAAGGATTTGCAATTTAAATCAAGGATAAACTCTATTTTCACTTAGAAAAACACATTCCTCTAGCAATGACACTTTTTAAAACACATCCTCCACAAAAGAGCCATATCTCTATACTTTAGATACGCAACAATTTAATAAGAAAACTCATTGATCTCTCTTCCCTTTCTTTTTCTTTCCCATCATCTCTGTAATAATAGAAATTTAGAACTGCACAATCCACGATCTCTCTCTCTCTCTCTCTCTCTCTCACACACACACACACACACACACACACCCCTCCTTTGTCTTTTCAGATTACCTCCCAATCAATCAAATCCCACCAATGACTGAGGCTGGATTTAATTTAAGTTATTTTAGATGACATTAACTTATGTCCAAAGTTTCAGAGTCAAAATCAAACAGAAAATTGAATAAAACTCTAAACTTCAGTTGAATTATCTTGATAATTGTCTGAATTTCTGGATCCCAAGAGAACAGCTTTCAGATGGATACAGAAGAAACAGTACATTGGTGTTGAAAAGTAAGGAGGACAGTGGCTCTGGGGTGTCATGTAGACTGTGTGGGCTCTTGAGGCAAACTGCCCGGGTCTCAACCTTGAGCTGAGTAGCTAGTAACTTAGAGGTTCAGTTTTCTTATTTGGGGTTGTTGTGAGGATGAAATGAATTAATTCATGGAAAGCAGTAAGAACAGAACCTGGCACATACTAAGTGCTCAGTGAAAATACGAATCATTATTATTCCAGATAAAATCAGTATCCATTCCAAATGCTACAAATCTGGAGACAGAGTAGAACATTCTACTCAGACAGCCTGCTTTCCAATTTTGGCTCCAACACTTACTAGCTGTATGACTCGAGGCAAGTTACCCAACCGTTGTGTGTTTCCATGGCTCCATTTGTAAAACCAGCGTTCAAAACTGTATCTGAGCCACATATTGTGGCGCATGCCTATAGTTCCAGCTACTGCGGAGGCTGAAGTGGGGGATCACTTGAGTCCATGAGTTCAAGACTAGCCTGGTCAACATGGCAAGACTCCATCTTAGAAAAAAAAAAAAGACTTGTATTTGCATCATGAATATTATCAGGCCTATGAAATCAGACAATGTGAAATAACACATTAAGTGTTCAGCAAATTTTGGCTATTTTTCCTAGTGTGCTAAAAGAAATAAAAAAAGAGTAATAAACTTGGAATTGCTTTTCCATACACGTGGAGGGTTCAAAAAGGTAGAGCTGTAAGATTTTCCACTTCAGTTACTGATTAGGGGTCAAATAGCATTACCATATACCTCCTATTTGTGAGGCAACTGTCCCCACATAGTTGGGGGGCAATCATCCTTCTCCACTTAGGATAGAGTCAGACATGCCCTCTCCCAAAACTGGCAGCCCATGGGCACATGACCTTGATTCAGCTAATCAGATGTTCATAACTGGCAACTGGGACATTTCTTCTGGAAGTGGAGAGAAGGAACGATGGAGATAGAGGGCAGAGACAGGAAGAACATACTGAAAGGGGAGACTGGCAGCTGATTGCTAGAGTGTCACTCACATCTACCATGGCACCTCCATCTTTTTCTCTCTCCTAAAATTCTTTTTTAAAAAATATTTTTTAGATGTTGATGGACCTTTATTTTATTCATTTATTTATATGCAGTGCTGAGAATCAAAGCCAGTGCCTCGCACATGCTAGGAAAGTGCTACCGCTGAGTCAAAACTCCAGCTCCCTGCAATTCTTAATTACAAAATCAATGAGCTGGGGGCGGGGGGTGTCAGTGGAAAAGCACTTGTCTAGCAGTAAGTGAATAAGGCCCTGGGTTCCATCCCCAGCACCAAAACCAAAAACAAATTCCTAAGCTGTGCATGGTAGCGCACACCTGTAATCCCAGTGGTTCCATAAACTGAAGCAGGAGGATTGCGAGATCAAAGCCAGTCCCAACAACTTAGTGAGGCCCTAAGCAACACAGTGAGATCCTGTCTCTAAATAAAATATGAAAAAGGTCTAGAGATGTGGCCCAGTGGTTAGGGCCCCTGGGTTCAATCCCTGGTACCAAAAGAAACAAACAAACAAACAATGCTTTGTGACCAGAAGCAGGATCCATAAATCCATAAATGTATTTGGGAAGTGGAAATAATCTCCTTGGTAAGTATCTTTATCAATTCTCCCCCATCACACACACCTACTCAATTAACTAAGACCTGCAACTTCTCCCTTTGAAACACATGTCATGGCAAGTCCTCAAGGTCAACAGAATCTGTAGTACTCATTCCATTATGGGCCTCGTAACTTTCCATAAAATAAATTCACCACCATTTTTTTAAGCATGCCTCTTTGAACAGGCATCTGTTTAGATGGCCAGCACCATTTTAAATGCACATTCTCAGCAATGTAACAACCTCACTTTCAGGAATCAAACCTACAGAAAGCAAACACTGGTTTATACATAAGGTTGTACATACAAGGATACTTACTGCACACAGCTTAGAGTGTCAGAGACTGGAAATAACCTAAATGCCTGGCAGTCTCCCCTTATCTGTGTTGTTTATGGCATTTTGTTTGAGGAGTGGGAAATTTTCAACTGTAAGAAGTGTTTTATGAAAACCACTACTCAAACCCAGGTGAGAGCTGGGACTTTTAGGTTTCTTCCAACAATGAAATTTTAGATGTCTTTACTTTAGGGGATGGAGGAAGGCAGGAAGAAAAAAAAAAAAAGATGTATATGTCAAGGTCAAATTACCACAGCACAAGTGGTTCGTTGTTAAATCTATTTTACCCACAAAGTCAGCAAATTTGAAGCCTCAGAGATTCACAAGTCCAGGTTTCGCTTCCATTCAGAGAGCCTTAAACCTTAACATGCATCAGAGTCACCTGGCACTCTTGTTAAACTGCAGATTGACTCATTAGATATGGTTTGGGGCTTGAGATGTTGCATATCTGACAAGCAACTAGGTCATACAGATGTTGCTGGTCCATGGAGTACATTTGTGGAAGTAACTGGATTGACTCATATCTGCTTGCTCCCTGGACTAAATCCTAGGACTATCCAAGTAATAGAACTGAAAGTCCTGAGTCTCAGGAAAGCCTTGCATCCCAGTCAAACCAGGATAGTTTGTCACTCTGGCAATTGCATTATCTAAAATCGAATGACTCAGAGTTCTGAAAACTAATATAAATGAATGAAGCTGGCTGGTTGGAAACTTTCACAAACAGAAAAGTTTAAACATGCACAACACTCAAGCTCTTCCCAAGGGTTTCCAATTTGCAACCTTGGCCTAAATGATCCCTTAGACTGCAACTAGCTGAGAAATGTTGCACTGTTTTTCCTTGATGTCAGCTGTAAATGTCTGTGGGCAATGGGTCACAGTGAAAATATCAGAATCAAGGATTGCCAGGAAACAAAATGAAAATGCTTTAAAGACAACGTAGGGGGAATATCTATTCAAACTTACTGTGGTAGCCAACCTCCAAATGCACCCCACCCCCCAACCCCCAGTGATTCTCAGCTCCCAGGATTCATGCCCTTGGGTGGTTCCCTCCTGTGTGAGATCAGCTAACCTGTGTAATCAATGATATATTGTGGATATTATGAAGTGTGGCTTCCAAGTCTAGGCATAAAAGACATTGAGGCCTCTGTCTTGCTCCTTTCTTTGGATCACTTGATCTGGGTGAAGCTAGCTGCCATGCCAAGCGGATCTCCAAGAAACTCCATGGAGGGAATCACATAACAAGGTAGAGGCCTCCTGCCAACAGTCATCTGAATATGCCATCTTGGAAGCAGATCTCCGGGCCCCAGTCAAGCCTGGGTAGGTGAGAGAGTGCTGCGTGGGGAAGGGGTTCCGGTGCGCCCAGCCCCCGGAATGACTGCTGCCTGCTCTCAGGCCGCCCACTGTGTCCTTGTACAGAACCCCCGAGGCGCTGGCAAGGTTTTATTGCCACACAGAAAAGACCATCACGAAGCGGCTCCTCTTGCGACAAGACCCCTTGGTGAAAAGGACCCTGTGTCGCGGATGCTCCTCCCTCCCCATCCCTGGCCTCACCTGCACCCGAGCCAGAGACGCAGCAGGGGACAACGCTGGACAATACAGACCTGCCTAACATGCCGCTGCAGTGAGCAGTTCCTCAGTGATTCCAAGCATCTGCCCTGGGGAGACCAGCCTGAGCCTCAGCTGGGGAACCAGGCAGATTCTAGACCACCACAACCCTTGCCAAACACAGCCCAATTCCAACCCACCTTCCTAAAGAATAAGGGCGATCTCAGGTTCCAATCAGCAGCGATGGATTCGACCCATCTTCCAGATAAATAAAGTTTAATTCATTTTCACTTTGAAAAAAAAATCTCAGATGACTCGATTTTCAGTCAACATCGTAACTGCAGCTGCCCAACTAACCCACTCTTGATTTAGCACTCTAAAAACTTCCCTGAGATCAAAGATGCATCCGAACTGGCAGCCAGCAAAGCTACAAATTTTCTTTTCCCTGTACATTTTTAAAAAATATGAATCAGCCACCAAGATCTAGAAAAGATATTCCTATGTAAATCTTGAGGCCCAGCACCTCCTAAAATAATTGAAAGAGCTTCAAACCAAGTTCTTCATTCCTACAGATCAAAGGTAGGTCAGGGCTAAGCTACAACTACCCACTCTAGGGGGTGGGTACCTGTGATGATGCCCATGTTAGCACACCCATCACCTGGTTCAAGTTACATTACATTACATTATCTTAACATTACCTACCAGTCCCCTTAAGTCTGTGATCCTTGACTTACAGATCAAAAAAATTTTTTTCCAGTGGTACTCAATCTGGCCTCTGGACCAACAGCATCAGCATCACCTAGGAACTTGCTATAAATGAAATTTCTAGGGTCAACCCAGAAAATCTTGAATGGAATCCAACAATCTGTGTTTCAACAAGCACTCCAGGTGATTCTGATGCACCTTCAAGTCTGAGAACACTTCTCACAAGTAAGGAGTCTTGCCTTAGAAACTGGTTTCTAGCACTCTGTATCAGGGTTGCAAAATATCCAAGGGTCCAGCTCTACGAATGTGCAGACTTAGCCACTAGCTTCACTAGAAATGCGAGCAACATGCACTTTCTTTTTTAAAAAATTTTTTTTAGTTATACATGGACACAGTGTCTTTATTTTGTTAACTTATTTTTATGTGGTGCTGAGGATCCAACCCAGTGCCTCACGCATTTGAGGCAAGCGCTCTGCCACTGAGCCACAACTTCAGCCCCGCAACATGCACTTTCTACCAGGCTTTGTGTTCAATTCTTTCTGGCCACAAAACTCCAAGTTCACATAGAACCTTCAAGAGCTTCTCTCACAGGTATAGTGAAGAGCAAGAATCTGGAAACAATTTGGTCCCAAATGATCTGCTCACCTGCCTCATTTTTTTTCTTTTCCACTACACATATAAGCAGTATAGCTATTTTTAAATATTGATGGCCAAGTCCTACAACATCCTGGGTACATTCTCCATTGTAACCTAAGGTTTCTTTGAACTTCAGATTTCTCAGTTATAACATAAAGGGCTTGGATGATCTGTCTACTATCTTCCCTTCAGCTCTAAAAGAATCTGTGACTAATGATGATATTAAATGAATTTTCCATTTTGGAATACCGAAAGCCTCACCTATCATTAAAAAGTCACTACTATGTTATATGGTATGGCTGTACTTCTGGAATTAATGAATTGATCAGACTGTACTTAATGAGTTTGTTTCATCAAATTACAAGCAAAGCATCTTTTCTTCTTTTCACAATTAAGTGAACATAAAAATGACTGCAAATAAAAATCTTGAAGCATCTACTATCAGAAATGTGTACAGAGGGCACATGCCTGTAATCCCAGTAGCTCAGGAGTCTAAGACAGGAGGATCCCAAGTTCAAAGCCAGCCTCAGCAACAGCAAGGCACTAAGCAACTCAGTGAGACTCTGTCTCTAAATAAAATACAAAATAGGCCTAGGGATGTGGTTCAATTGTCGAGTGCCTCTGAGTTCAATTCCCCGGTACCAAAAAAAAATTGTACATAGGTTTCTAACTCCTCGTGGACTAGGGAGGGTTTGGCAGCGGTAAGAAAGCTTGCAGTGTGGGACAGCTTTTGTACTAAAGAAATGTGGTTACAAGTATTGCAACACGATAACTCTCACCCAGAAAACCCACCACACTGGCCAGAGCTAGGTCTCCACCCCTGTCCCAGGTTTCTAACTCAAGTTGACTTTACTTCAAAGGGAGGAAAGCTTGTTTGGCCAAATACTCATGGAGCTTCGGTTTCAGGAATGTGACATGCTGTTAAACCACAGCCGTGTAAGCTTGCAGCTGCCGAGATTTTCCTAAGTTTCACTTTTCAAAGAAAACATGGCACCATGTAAGTTGGAGAAACGTAGGGTAAATGGTGTCAATTGGCTCCAAGAATCTTCCTGTCCCCCAAAACACCTACTATGTGTGAGTATATCCTGGGGGAAGGCAGGGAGGAGTGTGAGTGGACTAGATTTCTAAGATTAGAACAGTGAGACACACTTCCTGGCCTTGAGTAGCTTTACAGGAGGCGAGAAAAAGGATAATTGGGATGGGCAGAGTCTGGCTCAGTGCATGGCACTGTGGTAGGACTAGGGAAAGGAGGCTACTCTTCCCGAGGCCAGCTCCTGTGAAGGGTCAGCATAGGACAGCTAGGAGAGACCTTGGACATATTAGAGCATACACAGGAACTGCAGCTGGAAGCAACTGGCACTAAGTCACATGGCACTTAGTGTCTCTGAGGTCACAGGTCAGTCTCCGCTGCACTTCTACCTCTAGATCTGGCCATAAGGTTGGAGAGAATGATCACTAAGGACTGCTGAATGAGCTGGAAGAGGATGTGGAGATGTCTTATCTCCCTAGATTGAAGTTGATCCACATTTTAAAGTAAGTACGTATCTGGATTTATAGAGAATCAAATATCAGAGCTTCACAACTGTTAACTTTTTGAAGAAACCTGGGAGGGTCATTTACCCCAGCTTCACTTACCTCCCTGTTATGATCCCTATGGTGGCTTAGTTACCCAACTTCCACTTGGATGCATGTATTGACAGAGAGCTTGTTCCCTCACAGGTGGCCCATTTCATCACTAAAGGACTCTAGTTGCCTCCTTAGATGGCCCAGCATCTCCTTTCCTCTACTTTGCCCTCCTCTGCACATGCTCTCTTTCTCAGAACAGGTCTGAACCTGTATTTACTACAGCAGAGCTCCAACTGTTAGAAGGAGCCACCACAGCTTCTCTAACCACCTCTTGTTCCTCCCACAGTGCTTTCAGGGCATCTAACCTGACTAGGTTGTCCATGTTTTTGAAAAACTGCGGTCCCTGCTCCCTCACAACTGACAGCGATTGTCCAGGTGGAGTGAGAGGGGCACAGGTCAGATTATGTGCAGTGTGTGGGCACTGCGGGGGCCGTGTGCTGGCTAACCTCAGAGATCACTGACAGTGGAGGCTGCTTCAGAAATTGAAAGACGTCCAGGTCAACACAGCTAAGGTGACCCCTGCCAGAGGAGCCAGGTCTGTTGTGGAGTACTTGCTAAGCTGTGGGTGCTCTGTGGCTTCTAACTAACAGGGCTCAAAGTGTCCTTGGGCCAGAGTGTGTGGACACTGGATTTCGTGGACACTGGTGGGAAAACCACCAGTCCCTGAGCTTGGCATAGAAGGGAGAAGCCCGCCCCCTTGTGGACCTCTTGGGGGTGGCAAGGTTCGAAAAGCAAGGAACTGGTCCCCGGAGAAGGGATCTGGAGGGAGCAGCCACTTGCTCTCACTGCTCCCATTTTACCAGTCACCTCTGGTGGCCTGCAGAAGAATTGATCAGCAATGTGGCCGGGGAGGGAAAAGGTGGCAGGAGAAATGAAGAAAGTTAGGAGATGAAGACTCTTTCGTCTAGTTGTCTGACTACAGAAAGTTGGAAACATACCAGGCAGGTATAATTAGCTATTTAAAAAAAGAGAGAAGGAAAAAAAGGGTATCTTTTCTGATTCCACCACTCCCAGGCAAATCGCTGTCCCTCTCTGAGACCCTAAGGGTTGTGCTAAGCAAGGGCCACAATCTTTTTAAATGCCAAAGCTCTAGGCTTTCACATCCTTGCTCTGACACTGCTGTCATTGGCGTGCCACACCTCTAACTGAAGACAAGAGGGCATGGGAGGTGATAAGGGCAAAGGACATTGGCGGAAGGAGACAGAGGGCTCCAACTTGACCAGCTTAGCGACACACTCACAGCCCTAGAAAACACAGCACCCCTCTATCTCTGCACCATGCCCCTGGGAGCCCCACAGCATCACTTCCCACAGCCATCTCCCCTCCTCCCACAGTTCTGGCCAAGTCTGCATCATTTCTCCACTGCATGGACAGTGACCTAGGGGGCACCTGGGCCATTTGCCCTAGATAAACATAACCCAGGCTCATTTTATGTCCAATACAGAAGCCTACAAATGTTCAGTCTACCCCACACTCACCCCCAAACTAAAATGCCTTCACTTGGCACTCAGCATCATCAAAATTGAGTTTTTAACAAAATTTTTCAGGTAATTTTACACTACTCTATAACCAATAAGAATAATTAAACTAAAGGTGGCACTGGAAAAGGCAAAGGCTCTCCAGATAAAAAATAAGGTTGATTTTAAACATTGAATTATACGCTAAAATGACTCAAATTTCTTATTACACTATGATTATAGAGACACAGGGACACGAAGCCACCAAAGACATTGTTGTTAAAGGCTAACTGTCCTCCAGCAAAATGAAAAGAGTTGAAACCTTTCTTTAAAGTAACTTTTCATAAAGTATCTGAAATAATGATGCCCCTCAGGCTAGTGTGCTCCTATCTGGAAAGATCTAGGGCAAATGTTATTCAGAGAAGTCATTTTTGCACATTACAGAACACTAAATCTTGGCTGAAACTATGTTAAGTCTGTCACATTTTTTAAATGGCCTTATAAGGTTATTATGAAGCATTATGTTATTGTATAAACACTAAAAATCAGAAGATTCCAACAATGAGTGCAATCCAAGTTCTACCTAAATACTAAAGTCAGGTAGAACATGAAATTCTACTTGTGAACAGAACTTTGTTCAGACACCTGTATAGACCACCTGGTTCCTTCAGCATTGCCAAATTCTAAACTTGTAATGAAAATTTTAAAGTCCAAAACCTACAAGCCATCAGAAGTTCAGTAAGCAGATTGTGCCATTTCAAAATGGAAAATGTGCTTGCACAAGCAAGTCACCAGGCCTAACCTTTCTGGATTGAGAGTCTGGCCTTCAGTTCAGAACATGGCCATGCCAGGGTCAGAAATGTGACAAAACTGCGCTTTCACGGAGGTTAGCCAAGGTTCACAGGGTCATGACTGGGCCATTTTATCAGTCATGTCAGGCTCACACCCTATTGCCTGGGATAGATAAAAACTTTATCTGTCAGTTTGCTAAATCTGCTCCTCCTGCCTCATTTTGAATAAAGAAAACCTGGGCTCAGCTTATCTAAACCAGAGACTTGCCTTTCCCAGCACTGTTTTCAAATGCAACTTCTAAGTAAAGGTGACATGCCAGTGAATTCTGGTCTCATTTTAGTCAAGAACTATCCAGAAGTGGAGTGACTAGCTTTGTCTTATCTACAACTTTAACTTCATAGAAAAGTTCTGACTCTATTCAAACATATGGATTTATCATGTTTATTAAATGCTAGATATGCTGAAGGTGTTATTGTAGAATTGTAGTTATCAGCGTGTGACCTTTTCAAAATCATCTTCCTCTAAAGTGAAGTTAAAAAAAAAAAAAAAAAAAAAAAAACCTAAACTAAAATTGCCCTGGGTTCAATCCCCAGCCAGCTCCACAAAGAAAAAAATTAATTAATTAAATTAACCTTAATAGATTTTCCAAAGAGGGAATCTAAATTACCTTAAAAGAATCTGCAAAGATACCTTTGAACTAACACACATCTAATACTTATTTTGAAATAACTATTGAGAGAGAAAAAAACAGGTTTCTTCCTTATAGAAAATAAATAGGCACAGATGACAAATAAACCCAGGTAAGGCTGGGGGTGTGGCTCAGTGGTTCAGCGCTTGCCTAGCACACATGAGGCACTGGGTTCGATCCTCACTCAGCACCACATAAAAAACTAAATAAAGGTATCATGTCCATCTACAACTAAAAAAATAAAAATAAAAATAAATAAACCCAGGGAAACATTTAGAAATCTGGTCACAAATGCTAAGTACAAATATTAAACCAGTGGATTTTCCATTTCCTTCAATGCAAGAAAAGTATTTTCAAATTTTATTTCATTTGGAAGTTATACAAATTCATTATTTTAATATTTAAAGACCATGGTACTATAGTAGAGACACATAAATATTATAATATCATTTAGAAATTAAATATAATAAGTCAGCACAACAGTATATAAAAACTCATATGTACACTTCAAATAAGTCCAAGGTTTGAGCATTCATGCCCATCAGACTTCTCCCTGGAAATGAGTGAATCTTGCAGGGAGATTGTCCACAGGATACACGGTGGGACTGGTTTTCATTGTAGGAGGTCCATTTAGAAGCCGCCAGTCACAATGCCTGGCCAGCTCCACTGTAAATATTTTGAGAAGAATTTTTGCAAACTCTTTGCCTACACAGCTCCTAAGGCCTCCTCCAAATGGAATGAAGCTGAACCTAGATGCATCCTCTGGGTGAGGCGGCATAAAGCGGTCAGGATTAAATTCCTCCTTGTTAGTGAAGATATCTGCCACATCATGAGTATCACAGATACTGTAGATAACATTCCAGCCCTTGGGAATCTGGTATCCCTGCAAAAGATTATGAAGTCCCAAGGGCTGACAAACTGGAATTCAACTTTCACCAACAACAAGCTACCAGGGATCTCCTTGGGGGTGTTATGAGTTAAAAGAAAGGGGGTTGGGAGAGAGAGAAATTGGTTCCAGTTACTGAACCGTTTGTCCACACAGCACAGGACAATGTTATTAAAAGCATAAAGAATTCAAGCCAATGTTCAAGGAAGCAAGGATAGGTTTAAAACAACAAAAAGGGCAGAGTAGGATGCGGGTAGAACTCTTAACTTACATTTAACTCAAAAGTCTTCAGAGCAACCCGAAACCCTCCTGGAACTGGGGGGTTCAGTCGAAGGGTCTCCTTAATAACACACCCTATATACTTAAGTTGTTCCAGAATTTCCATGTCCAACTTGTTGTCTTGATTGCTCTTGCAAAGTAAGCCCTATCAAAACAGTCATACAGAGGTGAATAGTTTTCCTGCACTCCAATAAAATCAGCCCAGAAGACATAAATAGGACTTTAGGTGGTGGCTAAACTCAAAAGGCCTCAGGATGGGAGAGTGTAGGAGGAAACAGCAGCTAGGGGCCATTTGCCTCCATGCTCAGCCCAAATTCATCATCTATTTACAATTCTAAGAAAATGCTGATCACAATGAAGAAAGGTCAAGCTTCCCCACCCCCTGATCAGCTACTTGCACTTATCACACTATTCCATTCATGCCCTTGAACATCTAAATCTAAGAAAGTGGAAACTATCTGGAAATCTCCGCGATTCTGCAAAAGGCAGAGGAGGGGCCGGAATACAAGTTCTAATCCAGCCAAGTAGGATCAGAGCTCAAGATTCTCTGACCCCACAGGCCCACTCAGCCCTTGGCACTTTCAAAATACTCAGTGAAATACTCAGCAGACCTAAACAGGAGGGAAGTTGGTGAGGGAGCAACTAAATTTCCTAAGCTAATAGAGAACTCCCAGAATCCTCCTACCTTACTCTTCAGCTCTTCTCTAACTTTCTGGAGAACATGTGGATAGAGTCCAAGGTAAGTGATCAACGATGTAGCTGCACTGGCGGTGGTTTCGTGTCCTCCAAAGAGTAGTTCAGTTGAAGATTGCTTTAGTGCCTAAGAATGAAGTAAGACGGATATTTTTACAAGTCTCCATGCAGATTCACAGTGATTACTCAAATCCAACTGAGGGTTCTGGAGGGAAGACTAGAAAAGCTAAAAGTTTTACTGATAGAAAGTCAGGGGACCAGAGGTCTTTAAACAAAATGCTGTTTCTTTAGTTTAGCTAGAGCAGGAAGGGAGTTAGGTCCCATTTTACCCGTACCTCCTGAGTTAAGGCCTTGATTTTATTAAAAGCGTCCAAGTTTCTTTATTAACATTTAAAGATTCCGACTTTCCCTTTGAAATTTGGAAAGACTAGGGGACGCTCTCAGTTCAGTGGCAGCCTCTACTGACCTAGTATCAACACTTCGGGGATGCTATTTCTGGAGTCTAGGCATGGTGCCCACTCTGAGAAGCTGGGCCCCAGGTGGCGCTTGTGGGGCCCCAAGAACTGCGGTTTTAAAGCCCCCTTTTGAAGTCCCCCTTTTGAAGCAACCACTCACCTGCATGTCCAGCCGCTCTCCCCTTTCCCACGAGTGCTCAATCAACAGCTGCAGCGCGTCTTTACAGCTCCTGTCTGCTTCACCAGCTCGCAGCCGGCAGATCTTGGCTCGAATGTTCTCCTCGATGCGCGCGTGAATGAGGTTGCGCGCCTTCATGCCCTGAGCACAAAGTGAGGTGGTGAGCACAAGCCCGGCTGCTGCGCCCGAACTCCGCACCCCGCGTGCCACCCTTACCCGGTACAACCCGCTGAAAGGCACGTCGATGGGTAGCGAGAAGAGATTGCGGGTCATCTCCTCAAAGGCTTCCACTAGCTGCTGCTCTGCCTCCCCGCTGCCGGCCCGCGAGGGCTCACAGCCCAGCAGGATGCGCATGGCGATGCGGAACATGAGTCGCTTCACCTCGGGGTAGACCAGAAGGCCGCGCTCGCCGCAGCTCAGCCATCGTTCCAGGCAACTGCCTACTTCTTCAACAATCACTGGTATGTAGCACTGGAGTGCCTCGCGGCTGAAAGCCTGCATAATCACCTGGGCCCCAAGAAGCCAAGATCGTTAAAATCCTCTAACCAATCCGTCTCACTTTCCTGGATCCCGTACCACACAGCCTCAGCTCCTGCAGACCCTAGGTACATCCCGGCTGGGAAAGCTAAATAAGAGCTTAGGAGAGGGTCCAAGTCCTACCTCTGCTAGCGCTTGCCTTGCATCTATCTGTCTGAACCGCTCCAGCGAACATAGTCCCCCTCCTTGCCCAGGCGTCGCCACCCCGCCCTCACCTTCTTGCGCTGCTTGTGCGAGGAATCGTGCAGGTTGGAGAGGCAGCCGGAGCCCAAGATGGTGCGCACAGACGCGGGCCAGTGGACCGACACCAGCCGGTGCTCTCCGAGCAATATGCGCCTTACGTTGTCTGCTCCCATCACCCGAACCGTGGGCCGCCCAAACAGATGTGTCTTGTAAATGAAGCCGTATTTCCTGCGTTTCATCTGCAGGAACTTCCTCCGCTGTGAGAAGACGGTAGAGAGACTTGGGCATGAGGGGGCGCCGGGGAGCGTAGCGCCTCCCGCTAGCTCCGTTCCTAGCCGCAGTCGTTTCCTTCACCCGAACACCTAACCTGGCTTCTGCTAAGACCCTGAGCTGAGCTGGGCTCCAGGGAAGCGTCCGCCCCATGCTCCCTTACCTGTAGCACCATCTGCAATGTTTCCCCAAAGAATGGGAAGCCCATAGTCCCTGGGGGCAAGGGGAGGACGCAGCTGCGGTCGCGGCTGCTCACGCAGTACAAGTCCCAGAGCTTGATCGCGGCCAGAAAGAGCAGCAGTGGTAGCACAAAGGTGCAGAGCGCACTGGCCAGCAGCGCAGGGAGCCCCATGGCACACTACGGTCTCCCGCGCCACCTGCCGCCGCCACCAGCGCTCCAAACCCCGCCGCGCGCCCGCTTTATAGGCGGTCCAGGTTACTGCTCACGTTACCTTGGTTAGACACAAATTAGTTCACTCAAAGTTCATCTTTAATTGCGGATTGGGCCCCTGGCTCCTCCCCCCCGCGAGGCACAGCCCCAAATCTTTAACCGTTTGTTCTGCGCCGAAGCAGAGGCGGAGCGGTGGCTGCTACCCTCGGAGCGTGCCTCCTGGGGTGCGAGGCTAGGAGCACCGCCTCCCCCAGCCGAGGTGTGTAGAGCTCCCGGGCAGCAGGGAACAGGGGCGGACCCGGGTTCCTCCGAGCGAGAATTCCTATCCCTGCGCTTTCCGGAGGCCCCTGAAATCCCTCCCGCGGGTCCAAGCGTCGCCCCAGCCCAAAGCCACCTTCACTGGCTTGCCATCTACAAGCGCCGCGTGGGTTCCTTTCCACCTGCTCTAGAAGCAAAGGGAAGGGTGTTCAAGAATCATCATTCACTGAACTTCTCCCACAGATGGGGTAACTGAGGTCCGGAACACAGACTTCCCGACTCTTCCAAGGATTCCAAGAAAAACCCAAAACCAAGACCCAAGCGAGAACCGAGAGAGTCAAATGTGACCTGTGGGTCGTGGATCCTAGCTCTCGTCTCACAAGGGAGCAAGTACTCTTAAAGTCTTGGAAAGTCCTACTGAAGGGTACAAATAAGCCTCCAGGTCCCTCAGGACTCTAGATGCAAACCTGCACAAGCCCAATCCCCTACTTTGACTCCCCAGAGGCCAACGGCAGGGGCAATTCATCCACCGCTCCGCAGTCAACGCCAGGCTATGTGGTTCGGCCACCCCGGCCGGTTCCCGGTCACCCTAAGGCTTGCAGTCCTACCTGGGCAGCCGGGAATAAGTCCTTGGTCATGGCAGGGTAAGGAGACCCAGACCGAGCAAGGGAAAGCCCAGGAGTCCTGGCTTCAAGTTATGGCTCCATCTCTACTTGCCTGACCTTGGGCAAGTCCTTACACATCCTCGTGCCTGTTTCCTCCTCCTTAGGATGGAGGTAATCATTCCCAATCTGTCTACAACTCAGGGCGGCTGTGAGTTCCCAAACGGGGCTTTTAGATGCAAAAACTCTTTCTGGCTTCAGGAACGCTAGACTGCTTTACCAAGGTGGCCTGGACGTCCGGCGCTCGGAGCCTTTCTTGGCTCCCCACCTCCCACCCTGGGTAAAGCCACTGTCCTTACTCTGGAGAGAGGGCATTTTGGCCCTAAACCCAGGTCTCTGGTGGCAGCTAATGGAAAGGTTGAGGGAGTGCATACCCGGGAGCGAGTCTTCTGGACTCTGCCCAACTCCAATAAGCCGCTTCTGCAGCCAGTAGCTGAGCTCCGCACTACCGGGTGCGCAAGTGCGTTCACTGTTTCCCACCTGGCCGTGCCACGCAGCTTCGGACCAGTCAGAGCCACACGCTGCTTTGGTTTGCGCGCCGAACCGTACCAGCGGCTCAGAAAATGAAACAGAATGACGTACGTTTGTTTAGAAGCACTGGCTCTCGGAGTAGCACTCTCGCACGCCTTGGAAAGCGTCCCTTGGAGACGGAAAACTTTAATTCTGAGAGCTTAAATACGTGGTGCTAGTGGGGACCCAAACTCGGAGGGGTCAGGAAATATATGCGGAGGTCGTAGCGACCCGCACAGTCCTAGCAACCCTCCAAGCCAGGGTCGCCACAGGGCGAGGAGTCAGCGTTTCTCCATAACCCTGTCGGGCCTTTCAGAGTCTGGGGAGGCGTCTTTGTCGCTGTCATTTCTTCTAGTCAACTTCTGGGCACTAGCAGGAACCTGGGAGAATCTCGCTAGAGGTAATTCTCAGAAATCCCCAACCCTCCCCTTTCTGTAGAGCGCCTCCGGCTGGTGTGCAATACTGACGATCGGGAGCGGGAGCGTGACCTGAGGCCCATTCCCAATCCTCGAGCCTGACCCGCCTGTGACCCCTGCAGGCCGGACTGTGACATCCGAGTGAACTCTGCGGGGCCACCTCGCCAAGTTCAGCTCGCGCCGGGTCACAGGATGAGCGAGGCCTGCGCGCTGG